>JARNME010000404.1:11232293-11481906 GCA_030179655.1 Scaptomyza flava
TTTTTGGCATAAAACTATAACATGCAAAATGACCAAAAATCGAATTTCATTTAAATGAAATTTAGTAAATGCAGTTTTAGTATAGACGCCAAACCATGAGTTTTAAGCGTTTGCTTTTGAAAATCGGGTCAGATTTGCCGAAGTTATGGAAGTCGAAAGATTTGCCAAATGATGATGTCGATTTTTTGGCATAAAACTTTAACATGCAAAATGACCAAAAATCGAATTTCGTTTAAATGAAATTTAGTAAATGCAGTTTTATTCTAGACGCCAAACCATGAGTTTTAAGCCATTGCTTTTGAAAATCGGGTCAGATTTGCCGAAGTTATGGAAGTCGAAAGATTTGCCAAATGATGATGTCGATTTTTTGGCATAAAACTATAACATGCAAAATGACCAAAAATCGAATTTCGTTTAAATGAAATTTAGTAAATGCAGTTTTATTGCAGACGCCAAACCATGAGTTTTAAGCCATTGCTTTTGAAAATCGGGTCAGATTTGCCGAAGTTATGGAAGTCGAAAGATTTGCCAAATGATGATGTCGATTTTTTGGCATAAAACTTTAACATGCAAAATGACCAAAAATCGAATTTCGTTTAAATGAAATTTAGTAAATGCAGTTTTATTCTTGGGGCTAAACCATGAGTTTTAAGCCATTGCTTTTGAAAATCGGGTCAGATTTGCCGAAGTTATGGAAGTCGAAAGATTTGCCAAATGATGATGTCGATTTTTTGGCATAAAACTTTAACATGCAAAATGACCAAAAATCGAATTTCATTTAAATGAAATTTAGTAAATGCAGTTTTAGTATAGACGCCAAACCATGAGTTTTAAGCGTTTGCTTTTGAAAATCGGGTCAGATTTGCCGAAGTTATGGAAGTCGAAAGATTTGCCAAATGATGATGTCGATATTTTGGCATAAAACTTTAACATGCAAAATGACCAAAAATCGAATTTCATTTAAATGAAATTTAGTAAATGCAGTTTTAGTATAGACGCCAAACCATGAGTTTTAAGCGTTTGCTTTTGAAAATCGGGTCAGATTTGCCGAAGTTATGGAAGTCGAAAGATTTGCCAAATGATGATGTCGATCTTTTGGCATAAAACTATAACATGCAAAATGACCAAAAATCGAATTTCATTTAAATGAAATTTAGTAAATGCAGTTTTAGTATAGACGCCAAACCATGAGTTTTAAGCGTTTGCTTTTGAAAATCGGGTCAGATTTGCCGAAGTTATGGAAGTCGAAAGATTTGCCAAATGATGATGTCGATTTTTGGCATAAAACTTTAACATGCAAAATGACCAAAAATCGAATTTCATTTAAATGAAATTTAGTAAATGCAGTTTTAGTATAGACGCCAAACCATGAGTTTTAAGCGTTTGCTTTTGAAAATCGGGTCAGATTTGCCGAAGTTATGGAAGTCGAAAGATTTGCCAAATGATGATGTCCATTTTTTGGCATAAAACTTTAACATGCAAAATGACCAAAAATCGAATTTCGTTTAAATGAAATTTAGTAAATGCAGTTTTATCCTTGGGGCTAAACCATGAGTTTTAAGCCATTGCTTTTGAAAATCGGATCAGTTATGCCGAAGTTATGAAAGTCGAAAGATCTTACCAATGCCCAAGTGGAATTTTTGGCATAAAACTCTAACATGCATTTTGACAAAAATTAAGTTGACAACCTGCTGAAAACAAAAGTTCAAGTTCAAGTTGAAAAAGCTGATTTTAAAATGGATGAACATAAGCAAATTTGTTATTTTCAAGAAAAATAATATTTATATAACAATGCTAGCAAACATTTTAAAGATCCAGCCAAAAAAAAAAAAATGCTGCTTGGGTGTTTATAACATATATTAAATTCTAATATTGTTCTTTACTATTTGAAGGCTTGAATTTCATTTACGTTCGCGTTCAAGTTAAGTGTACGTAAAGTTCCCGTTAAGTTAAGTTCGGGAAACTGAGCCTTGAGACGGTCCAGCCACGCATCTCTGCTGTTAGTATGAGAATTGTGAACTATACAAAATAATTTATTTCAATATGTTTACACATCACCCGTGTGATCTGGCTCACATTATTTTTCTTTTATAGTTTCCAAGCTTTTGTTTGGGGTTAGCGACGTTCAAAATCTGGCCAGTTTTTTTGTCAGAGTTTTATTATCAAATGATTTTCTTCAAAACTGGATTCTGAGCTTATTTAACAGTCATTGTTATTATAACAATATTGTTTTATTTTAGATAAATTGTGTTTTATTAGTTAACTATTTATTTTCATTAAAACTCGAATTAATTTACAAAAATCTTAGTTTTTAGAGTTTAAGGAGCTGCCTTGTTGCACTCAAATTTTCCTTCGGGCAATTGGCAGGATTTCGCACAGATTCTGCCGGAATCTATGGAACAGAAGGTATTTTCCGGACAAGTGTTGATTTGAGGACTCAAATTGTTGCCCTCGCACATTTGGAATGTGGTTCGACTGGTACAGACAAAAAGAGTATTTGCACTGCATTTCCTGCAGTCTACATTAGGATCACCGCAGACAGGCTGAGTGGTATCACCTTCGAACTGTTTCCAGCATGGCTCACCTAGGTCAGTGCAGATTCTGCCATTACCACAGGATAGAATGCCAGCGTTCTTTATAGGCTCGCCATTAATGCAGACTTTGTAATGAGTGGAGTTGACACAGGCCACATTGTTTGGCATGCAACCACCGCACATAGCAGTGGAAACTGTTACCAGCATAGAGCTGAATGCCAGTATGACGAACTGTAAGAATATAAAAGATGACTTGAAGGATTTGATTTGGCTTGATGTTGCCTTGCTTACCAGGCCTGTGATGAAAGGAGTCTGCTTCATTGTAGTTGCTTGATTGTAACGCTTGCCGAAAGAGCGTTTGAGTGACTAATGATAAGTTTTAGCATATGCCGCACATTTATATCATTCATCCAGAGAGTAAAGAACAGTGTCTAGGTGTACCAAGGAAATAATACAGATAAGTTGCCGTGTTTTATGCTAGGCTTAGACGAATGCAAATATTATGTTTACGGAAGATAGAGTTCCAACACGCTACCCATGGAAGTTTATCTGAAACAGTAGCCAGAATATTTATGAGCACCGTAGCATTGAGAGATAATTATTATGGCTGGCAAGTGTCATAAAGATAGTTCATCACAGTCAGCATTTAAAAGGCATGAGATCAAGAACCAGCTACTTCAATTACAAAACTTAAGATGTCGAGGCTTCTACAGACGGGGTTTAAAGTTCTTTTAACCGTTTTCCTGCTGTCTCAGTCAGCAGTCTACGTGGAGGCTGCCTGTGGTGAATGTTTCTTTGCGCACACTTGCATCACTAACAGCACCTTCCAGTTATGCTATGATGGTAAAGATATAAATGGATAATATATTTTTGGATAGTCTCTTATCAAAAGGCTGTTTTTCAGGCGTAGCAAACTCATCACACAGTTTCACATGTCCGCCAGAAACTCCTGTTTGCTCTCAATTCGGAAGTATTTGCTTGAGATCGGGCAATGCTCCGGCCTGTGGGGATATCTCGAAGTGTGGGCTGTGCGACGCCGGTCAAATTTACGCTTGCACCTCGCGAACAACCTTCGGCAGATGCGATGGTCAAGTACTCATGCCCGAGAGAAGTCCTTGCCCTGAAGAATATTTCTGTAGCGTTAAGAGTGCAGCATCCGGTGAACCCTGTGTCTTGGTGTGCGATCCGGAAATTGATGACACGTGCGATAGAATTAATGAGAATACAAATCCATCAGTACCTACCGCTAATCCAAATACTACTCCCGATACCAACCAAACTACTGATTCTGGTACCACTGCAAGTGTAACTCCTGATCCTGGTACAACACCCCCAACTATAAATCCAAATGCTTTATGTCAAACTAAGCAAAAAGCAGGTCGCTATGCTATTCCAAATGATACAGATTGCACCAGGTAAGTTTTTGGTTTTCGAACAAAATTTTAATATTAATTCAAACAATTTCTAACTTTGATTTTGCAGTTTCATAAATTGTTTCTTTAGAGGAAGTGCCTGGCAGGGTAACATAGTCGCTTGTCAACCAGCAAAACCATATTTTAATGCAGCTTCTGCATGTGGTACAGTGAAACCAACTAATGCTGGCTGCTTGTCGTAATTTTTATTTTTATAATTATAGCATTTATCGTGATGCACGAATAATTTCAAATAAATCTTTACTATTTAAATAATGAGCTTTTATAAAGTTCTTTTGTTCAATTTGCGCAAGGTTTGATTATATTACAATTGGAGTCCGTATTTAACGTCCTACTGTCAAGTTATTGCACAAGGACAAACAAGAAGCTTTTTTTATACCTTGATCACTTTAATCAAAGTGTAAAAAAGTTTATATAAAGTTGACCAGCCTTATGGATTAATCTAAAAAGCTAAAATAGCCATCATAAGACTTTTTCCAAAATAGATGAGTTTTATCAATTTATGGATTACATATTGATTGGATTGAAAACACCGAGATACTCATGCATACAAACAGCTTTCTCGACTTAAAATAAACAAAATAGGTTGCTGAATTGGCTAAGCAGGCATCGTGCTAAAATGAGCTGCATACTTTTCGGAATAATGCTAAGTTCGGCAGAGGATTAGTGCGTTAGTTCTGTGAAGATGATCTTAATTTACAAAATAAATGTTGACAGCCAAAAACTGGTTAGAAAAAAAATGTTAACTATCATTTGCTTAAGTAAATCATAATGATAGAGATAGTTCTGTAAGCAGAATGATCATTATCGTTGTGTTAGATTTATTTTCACGGGGTGCCAGCTTTTGTGCTGCGACCATACAACAGCTGATGGCAATCAAGTGTAGAGCCAAGTCAAATAAAACAATTAGCATGTATTAAATATATGAAGAGTAGATAAACATAGAAAATTTCACTACTCGAAAAACAACATTAAATAAGCAGCAGTCAAGAGAGATTAAGTTATTTTAGTATACCGAAAACCTTGATAGAGAGCAGAAGACATTCCAAGAACTAACGAGAACTTTTTCCAGCTCAAATATGATTATCCAAGTGTTTAGCATGGTAAGTTCATTTTTAAAGCTATAAGTGGCATTGATTATTAACATTTGATATCAAAGCTGGCATTTGCTTGGGTTGTGGGTCGAGCCCTGTCGGAGTGCAATATTTGCCAAACAAATCAAGCTGCCTGTATGAACTCCACATCATTTTACTTGTGTTTTGGAGGTGAGTATTTGAATCTTTACATTTTTTAACCTTATTAAAAGATATTTAATTATGTAGATGGCACACCTCACACAGATCGGCTTTACACTTGCTTGGATGGCTTTCAGTGCAGCGACAAAGCTGCGATATGTGTGCAGAAAAATGCTCAGACGCCACCCAGTTGTGGGGATACTAGCAAGTGTGGACTCTGCAGTGCTCAACGAAACTATAAGTTCGCCTGTCAGAGTCAACGACTCTTTCAAATGTGCTACGGTGCTGCCCGACCAACGGGTCCTCTGGGCACCTGTCCGCCAGACACAGTTTGTGATGCGGACAGCGACCAGGTTTGTGTTCCAAAAATTGACGGTCAAACTTTGACCTGTGATCTCAACGATGATCTGGTTAGCAACACAAGCACTACACCCACAACAGAAGAGAATCCATACACCAAGCCCACAGCGGATCCCAATACCAGACCAACGGAAAGTGGTTCACTAACGGAAGCACAACAAGTGTGTAAGCTAAAGGCTAAGGCGGGTCTCTATGAAACTGTCCCACGAGATCCCTACTGCAAACGGTTAGAAGAAATGTGCACCTTATTATTTTTTGCACTCTTTTTTAAAGATCTTTATTTTTACAGATACATTAACTGCTATTTTATAAAAGGACAAGTAAGAGCTGTGGAATATAGTTGCACTAGCAGCTCCTATTTTGAGGCAGAAACACAAAGCTGCAGTTACAGAGCGCCAGCTGATTGCGTAGTTGGATTTTAAGATAGATAATAAAGTATTTATAATGTTAGAATTTTTAAAAATTATATCTTAGTTTAAATCGATTCCATTTAAGCTCAAGCTGACCACACGGTTGGTGCAGGTGGCTGGCAGCTGGGCGACACATCTCTTGCTGGAGCTGTCGTAGAAGGTGCTGCCTGGACAGGTGTACATCCGGCCCGACCAGATGCCATTCTGCAGAAAACAGTATACATACTGACGACATGTGCTGGTCGGATTTGTGCCAACGGGAAAGTAATCCTGTGACTGCATATTGCTACAAAACGCATTCGGATTGCTGGTCGTTGGTGCCACTGTTGTGGTTGTAGTTGCATTGTTAGTCGAGGGTGTTGGGGCAGTTGTGGGTGTCATCGGCGTTGTTGTTGTACTTGTTGTTGGGGCAGTTGGGGGTGTCATCGGCGTTGCTATTGTCGTTGTTGTTGTATTTGTTGTTGGGGCAGTTGGGGGTGTCATTGGCGTTGCTATTGTCGTTGTTGTTGTACTTGTTGTTACATCATCTGCGAAGGAGCAGCTGGGGTTTACTTGCGTAAAAAGCCCACAAATCTGGGTAATATTATTGTTGCACACGTAACCAGGCGCACATTGACCCACAGAGTTCTGGGTCACATTTGTGCCAAGGCAGAGGGCAAAACTGCTGGTTCCTGTGCAGGCAAACGTTCCCGTTCTATCACACTTGTTGCATTCCTGACAATCAGCGCTGAACCCACTTTGCTCAGGTACACACTGAACTCCACTTGGTGTATCCACACAAATAAAATCGGTTGGACAGGCAAAGGGTATGCGTGTGGGTAAATTATTCGCATCACAGGCCTGCACTTGGTTGTCCGAATAGCAGGCCAGGTTGTTGAGAGGATTGCACACATTGCAGGCTGTCTTCACGGAGCTCACCAGACAGATCAGGACCAACAGGTAGTGAAATAGTTGAATTTCTTTCGTAGACATATTCGAAGCTCTGAGTTTTCTCTTAATTTTTTGACTGTTGACTGTTCTATGCTACGTTGAGTACTCAACTTTAAATAGCTAATTTTGGCAGAAATTTTTTTGGGGCTTAACCTTGGCTAAGTAGCCCCAATTTAGATAAGGTTTGCAACTTTGTTTTGGGGCAGGCTGTTTTCGGTAATCAAAAAAAAAAAAAAAAAAAAATAGAAGCTTTATGGCCCTTACAATATCTTGTTGTTTTTTACCCAGATTAGAGATAAGTTATAGTTGTTAAAAAGCTAGTGCACAGCATCAAAAGTTGCAGTTTGCAGTTCAAGATGCGGCGCCTAGTGTTATTACTTCTGGCATTTGCAATTGGTGTACTCGGCTGCCAGGCTGACTGCAGAGCTTGTGCCTCTGACAGTAATGTGGCCTGTATTTCGGAGACGAAATTCCAGTTCTGCGTGAGCAATCAACTCACAGGACCTGAGAACTCCTGCCCAACGGGAAGCTTTTGCACCAGCCAGGCATTCATCTGCCAAAGCAATGAAACACTCAAGGCTTGTAACGGCTGTTATCAGTGTGATGATCAACGAATCTTTGCCTGCACTGGAATTCGCACTTTTGCTCTGTGCCTGGGCAGCAATAATCCTTCTAACAGTATAAGCACCTGTCCTACGGGTCATGTTTGCAACTTAAATCTACCGAGTATCTGTGGCGATGCCACAACAACACAGGCCACGTGCAACGAGGCAACAACAACAAATGCACCAAGCACAACAACCCAGAGACCACCAAACGCCATCGATGAATTTTGTCGCACTGCCTCTAATTGTATTCCCGTTCATGCCATTCCCAATGATACCTTGTGCAACAGGTAAGCCTACAATTTATTTTATCTAACATTTTAGTTTATATCTGCTCTTTTTAGTTATGTTCATTGCAGTTACAATAATAGTTCTTGGATAGGTAGCATTATTACTTGCCCAGCAGCAGAACCCTATTTCAATGGCAACACGTTGAGTTGCGGAACAACAAAACCAACTCAACCAAGCTGTCTCTAAATTTTGTTCAATTAATTCTCTTTTTATAGTTTTAGTGCTATTACTTTTATATGAATTTAAAAGTTTATTTGCACATAAAGTTATTTAACTTTTTCTAGATAAGACCTTCAACTTGCGTCAACAACTTGATATCTTAGTGAAACGCAACGCGCAATAACAAATGTGATTTATTCTGTATTGCTATTAGTTACAGTAAAAAGAAGTCAACTTGTTTTGCTCAATTGGGGACCAAAGAATACCTAAAATAAAACTCATATCTTGTTACTAACACAATGATTTGGCATAGAAATCGTTAACTTTCATGAACATAATCAAAAAGTTAGGTACACTTTCATAACATACTTTTCGGCTGTAAGTTATATTACCTTTTCTTTGTATCGACTACACTGCAATAAATCTCAAGAAATAAACAACGATTAGCTAAATGACTTTACAATGGCTTTTGTCTACATGGCAAGCTTGCAGATAAGATTAAATGAGATTTTAAATGCAGTTGCAGTGCAATGCAAGCTTTAGTTGTATTCTAAGATGTTGAAATTGTTGCTGCTAGTACTGTTGGGCATTGGAGTCCTGTCTCCTGGATGTCAGGCGGAATGCAATGTGTGTTCGGCAGCCTCAAATGTTGCCTGCGTCTCGGACACACAGTTCATGTTCTGTGAAAATAATCTACCCGCTCTACCGATCAACACTTGTCCAACAGGCTTCTATTGTACAGCGGGGACGGCAATTTGTCAGAGCAATACCGCATTAACATCATGCAACGATTGTGGAGAATGCAACAATTCGGGAACTTTTGCCTGCATCGGAGTTCGAACGTTTGCTCTGTGTATGGGAGGTAGCACCCCAACTAGCATTACTGGCAGCTGTGCTCCAAATTACTTTTGCAACAAGAACGATCCCAACATTTGCACCTCTGTAGCATTAGGCTCTCAGCCAACATGCTCTCTGGTTGATGATGAGCTATCAACGACTGTGACGCCATCAACTAATGTCGAGCCCAACACATATTGCAGAAGTGTTATGGTAGCTGGCCGTTTTCCTTATGGCAACAGTTTGAATACCACATGCCAACAGTAAGTAAACTTGCTTTATTAATTTAAACTAATATTGCAATGCAATCATTATTTAGGTACATTAGTTGCTATGTGAACAATAGCATCTGGTATGGCGCCCTTTATAACTGTCCTGGTCAAACCTATTTCCAATCCACAACAAAGCTATGCAACAGCACCATTCCAGCTACCTGTAGCTCACGCATCCGAAACTTGCAAGTTCTAAATCTTCGATTGTTTTAAGCGTCTCAAATCTTAAGTCTTTAGGTAAAACTCATTTTTTTGTCAACAAATTAGGTTTCTTAAAGTGAATAAAAGATTATAGATGCTCAAATGTTATGTACTTTAAGAAATTACTTTTAGCTTATTTAAAGAACTTTTCAGCCTAAAAATATTTTAAATTTTCTTAAACTACTGCACACTTTATTTATAGGAATTATAAATAATTTTAAAACATTCATATTACCTTGGCTAGAGTGTTTGTTTAATTCTTTAAAGATTTTACACGCCTAATATTTCGGTTTTTCGCATTATTAATCAACGCGCACCAAAAAAACAACCGTTTAGTGGTCAGAAAGCAACGCCTACAGCAAGATTATCTTTTTGACATTGTTGTTTGTATATGCATACGAGTATTTATACTCTGTGTAAACTATAAATACGCTGGTTGTCAACAGGCATAAGCCTTGCCGAAAAAAAAAAATACATATCGCGACTATTTCGTCTCGCTATTTTGTGTATAGAAATGCTTTAGTGCAGCGCTTTCCAGCACAGACCACAAGCACATGCTGCATGTGGCAAAGCTGAATGCCAACCAACAACCACCAGACCACCCATTCAATCAATTGTATTGCACAGTGTGCACGTAGCTATGGTAGATGCGTGTTTGGATGCAGGCTGAGCTTGGAGCATTCGAAACCGTGTGAAATCGAAACCATTGAAATTGAAAACACTCAATGAAAACTTTTGCGGCCCAGCCTTGGATTGAATTGCATTTCTCTGGCTCGTACCAGGGCCATCGAGGCCTCACTGTGTGTTGGCCCCAACCAAAACTTTTGTGGCCCCTGTGGCCACGTAACTGACCCACATCAATGCCAGGAATGGAGAGCCAACAACGACTCTCTGACATCAAAATGTTGGCAAACTATTTTTATGGCATGTGGCAAAAAAAACTTTAAGCCAAAAAAAAAAACAAACATAAAAAATAAAAACGAGAGCACATTTTATAATTGTGCGCGAGTGCTCGTTTTGGGCCACAAGTTCGGGCCAGGCCAGTCAGAATTTTCAAGGTGCATGTTGGCAACGTGGCGTATGCGTCATAAATGCCATAACAGGCAGACGCTGTCGCCCAAGAGCTTTACCGAAATTCACTCCCCTATTCAACAGAGAGTAGCAAAAGGAAGAATAAAAGCCAAATGCAAATGAAAATTTCGGTGTGAATATTTGTGAAAGTGCAAGCCATAACAATTAAAAGAATGAGAATGAAAATGAAAAAAAAAAAAAATAAATATGGTGGGAAATAATTGTGATAAAAAGTTTTGAAAAATGTATCATATGGTTAATGAAAACAGACGAGGCTAGTTA
This sequence comes from Scaptomyza flava, assembly GCA_030179655.1. Lineage (NCBI taxonomy): Eukaryota > Metazoa > Arthropoda > Insecta > Diptera > Drosophilidae > Scaptomyza > Scaptomyza flava. Next base: position 11,242,914 of record JARNME010000404.1, read on the forward strand.
TGCAAAAATTTCGTTAGGAATATTCTTTGATCTTAACTTTTTCTTGGTTCGACAATACTGTTTAGTTTTCAATTTAATCTATGTTTTTAATAAAATAAATGTTTAAACCTGTTTTTATTTACATATTCCAGCAAGAGTTGTGATGAAATGCAAAAGCCACTTTTTCAGCTCGAAACTATTTTCGTTACTGGCCACTTGAGCGACTCGTGCATGGCTTATAATCTCTTAAAGTGCTCATGTTAGTTTCGGTCCAACTTTATGCGGCAGGCACCAACACCATCTAGCTTCTAGACCCTAGCTATGAAAGTGCTTTATGTTGTTCTACTGTTGGAGCAACAGTCATCATCATCATCATCGTCCTTGCTTGGTTGGCATCAAGTGTAATGACTGCACTCAGCGCTGATGCATTAATTTAGTTTTTTTTTTCTAACTGAATCAGCTACAAGCGGCTTAGACATGGGTGTCCTTAGTATGTCAGACTAATTAGATTAATGCATTGACTTTTGTTCCAGTTGGTTGCCAAATTCGATTAATGCCTCATGTCTCTCATAATCTTAAAGTTATCTAGAGTGGAACTCTAGTGGAGTTACGAACTACTTTCACCTACGCTCGCTGTCTCTCTTTCTATCGTTATCGCTCTCGCTTCAAAATCCTTTCACCAGACAACTCAACTTTTGGCTTTGTTTTAGCTCAACAGCTCGCAGCTTTTTATGTTATTTTTATTCCTGTTATCATTAGCTTACCAGAACTCGTGCTGTGTAGTACTTTAAGGCCATTAAATGCAGGCGAGCTGCTTGCCTCAGTAACCGAACAGCTATAACCATAACAAAAACAACAAACAAGAACCTTTAGAATTACTAAGGGTGCCTTTGGGCTATGAACTGTCATATTCTCATCTCGACTGCCTGACTTAAAGCAGCATCATCTTCCATATATAGTTTTATATACAAACATATAGTATATATATCGTTATGTGAAATGAGGGCAACTGCCGAAAGAGCGAGAGAGAGAAAGTCTTTTTAAGTTGCAGACAACCCGCTGTTTTGCATATGAGTGGTGGGGTGGTGCAACTGTTCGGTTTTCTCTATTAGACGTTGAGCTTATATTATTTCTCCTTCGTTGTTGATGCTGCTGCTGCGACTGCTACCATTGCGACTGCCTTTAATTAAAGTTCTATTTTCATTTGTTATTTTGGGCTTAGAGCAGCGGCCAGCAACAAACTACACACAGAGTGGCGCCTGCCTCTACCACCTCACCACAACCACCCAGTGCCACCCACTTTTCTACTTTTGACCACCTGCTGGGAAACGTTAGTTGCTCTGCAATTGTCGTTTTTGCTGGCTGCAATTAATTTACTTCGCCCCGTTTTACTTATTCCTCCAACTTTATAAACAAATTCTCGCTTTCTTCTTTTTTGGCCGCTGCTGCTGCTGCCGCTGCTTCTGTTGTTTTGTTTATGCATCAATTGGGGTTAATCACTTTAACTATGCATTGGATTGGGAATTCTGTTTACTTATTTGCGTATTGGCCATATTTTATGTCAATCGATTTACAGTTTATATGATAATACTCTCAGCATGGAACGAATGTTTGTTTAAGGAATTGTTTATATTGTTAGTAAATTTATCTGTTTTATAAAGTAGACTTGTTTATTATTTGACTGCTCATAACTTTTCAATCCCTTAACTTGATCAAAACTGATGTGCAATATGAACTTTTAATTATAAACGTGTCAAAATTAGAACACGGCTCAATAGTTTCCTATAACACCATCACAACGATTACATTAGAGTCGGGCTGGTATATAATATATAGTGTATGGTTCTGGCTTGTTTGTCAGGTCAAGAACACGAGCATGTCAAAAACTTTTGATATAGCCACGTGATGGAGGGGTCAACGTTGAAAAACAACAACAACGACAATACCATCGAACACACTCTCTATTATTATTCTACAATACTGTGGCATTGTTGTGGCATGCAAACTTGCCCAAAGTTCGCCTACCACGCCTACCACCCTCCTCACACACGCTCACAAACGTCCACGCCCACATGAATGCAGCACACAATACCGCAAAGCAGGTTATGAGCAGGAGTAGGAGTAGAAGGAGTAGTTGCAGGAGCAGAGAATGCCTAGCATGTGTCGTCGGAAGAATGGAAGGAAGGAAGGAAAGCTGCATTACAATGGCCCGGTGAGAGAGAGGGAGAGAGAGTGGTGGTAGGGAAGTCAACAGGAAATGCGCATAATGAAGCGCTTGGTGTGTATTTGTGTGTGTGTGTGTTGAATATGTGGCACATGAAACAAACTGTCAGCGCTCAGTTGAATGAGTGACTGACTGACTGGCTGACTGAATGACTGATAGACTGATATGCAGAAGCCATGGCTAGAAAGGATCAAAACTAGGCGTCAATAATGCGGCAAGTGCATCCTGTTGGCGGCAGTTTGACACGATTCCTAATGATTGCGGCTTTTCTTAAAAAGTTTTAACGCATATTTTTATATACATATATATATGCAAACCAGAAACACAATCTTTGTAATTGCTCAGCAGAAGTTGCGCAATTTGCTGATAAAAATAAAATTTAATACGTCTCGTAAATCGATTGCACCTTTATTTAGGAGCAATTATATTTGCATGTGGGTTAATGCGCTTCGGCAGCGTTGTCAATTCCAATTTAATTGTTCATAATGATTGTTGAGAATCGTTTGTGCGATAAGCCGCAATAAATTGGTTTTTAAAGCTTAATGCAAACGATTCACTTAAATTCAACAATCAATAATTGGTTTCAAGCAACTTACGCCTGAAATCGATGGAAAATGCTTTTAATTTTACATAGTTTTAAAGTATTATCAAAGCAATTTGCTGAAATTTGCATATTTTAATGCATTTAAATTATTATGTTTATATTCAATATTCGCATTTATTCACCAAGGCCCGCTGGTTGGCCCCAGTTGGGAGGTGAGATAAATTGTTTGCTGTCTGTTTTGGATTCAAAACTTCTACTAGTCAGTGTTGAAATCTGTACCTTTAACAGTGATGAATTAAAGTTAAAACTTCAGCATAATCAAAGCTTTCATTTAGACTTGTGTGTGGGTGAATACATTGCACTCTCAAAGCACTACAACAAGTTCATAATACTTTAACCAACAAAGTTCTATTACTCTCTGTCAAATTTAAACAATGAGTATAGGAAGTAAAATGTAATTTTATTCATAAATGCGCATCTGCCCCCTCATAAAATATAGTATGATAAATCTATCTAAGCCATGATCAAACTGCATCACTTATAAGTATTTGACGGCAACTATTGCTTAAGTGGCCATAAAGTGTCAAAGTCAAAGCTCAATCAACAATGCGCATAAATAAAATACACACCAAACCGTTTAAGGAATGCGGAACATCAACTTCATTCGGTACAGAGTGTATAAATCAACAACTATGTATAAGCTTTAGCTGACTTGTGTTAAAGATGTTTCGCCAACTTGACTTAGCGATCGTTTTGTAAATTGCAATTTGCACTAGCAACAACAACAACAACTGCTTGAAAGTAATTGATTGACATGTGTAAATTGTAAGCCAAACATTTTGACAAGCGCTTATCGAAGTTTGCTTATCAATTAGGTTGACGGCGCGGAACTTTTGTGGCAACAAGCAAAATAACAAATCTGTGTCTATGTATGTCTGGCTGTGTGTGTTGTGTGTGTTTGTGTGTGGGTTGATCCTGGCATCGCCTTATATAAATTCTATTAGCGTGTGAGTTTCGCTTGATAAATCATGTGGCAATAGACGACTGCCTCATGTGGGCAGTAGCCCAATGGTAAACGTAATAATTTTGTCGCAATTTTTTTTATTGCACAAGTGTCATGGGGCTCAAAGCAGCAGCAGCGCTGTCAAGTGTTGGACTGCCAAATGGCACCCCCTCCATTCCCTCTCTTTCGTCTACTGTTATTCATGCCTTTCGGTCAAGCGCTGGTCTCGACAAATAAAGCCATTAAGTGGAACTGCTGTGAGAGTAAGCTACTTTCGCTGCTCACAGGCGACTGCAACTGCGTCAACTGTGGCAAGTACTTACTTTCATTAAGTAAACGACAAACTGCAAACTGCAAACTGCAACTGCAACTGAGTGTTGCACTCAGACGCACTCGTTGCTTGCTTGCTAGCAAATGTTTGCTCAGTAGGTCACTCAGTCAACCAGTCAACTGTCTCCCCACCACCATGCCACACGGATATGAAACATTTCACATTTTCATTTCATGTGCGAATTTCGCAAATGCAAATGCGCTCAAATTGCCGCTAATTGCAATTTGTACTGAAAATCGCAATGCAATAAAAGCAAATTGCATTTAAAACAGCAGCAGCAACAGCAACAAAGTAATATACTTATGTACATCGAATTCATTTATGAAATATACAAATTTCTGTGTTAAACAATTATTTGCATTACTCTCAAATCAGCAGCGCACAAACAAATATTTAAGGGCTTAAGTATATTATAGTACATAATTTGAATGAAATACAATTTCCGATTCGAATCATGCAATTCATTCAAACGGCAGTTTGTCGCCAATCGCTATTGCTGGCGCCTCATATTATTAAACAAATAAACAAATGCAATAAACTTTGTAGTGTATATTGAGGGTATACGAAAAAACAGAACAGATATGTTACAAAATTTGCAAGCAAGTGTATGAAAGTAAGTTAAAAATGATTCTAGAATGCATTTAATAAATTGTAAGTGAATTATATTTTAAGGGCATTTCCTGGTCTACCTAAGCTTAACATTCACTTGCCTATCTGTATCGCAAATTAAAATCACGTTTGGCATTCTAATTTATGTTTGTTTTCTTTTGCATAACGTGACGCAATTAGATACAATTTGCAACAAGAATCGTCTGCATAACATTAGAAACTAAGTACTGACTCTCAGGCACTTTGACTCAATCATTTATCACTTTGAGGTGCTTAAGCGCATGTGTGCCCAAAGCAAAATTGACGCCAGTTGGTCTTCCTTGCGAAAATGCATTGATGGCATCTATCTTTCTCTCTGTTGGTGACGCAATTGCATGTGGCGCCAGTGCTAGCCTCAAGGCTTGTTGTCTGCCAAATTGGTGACCATTTGTCGGCACTTGTGCGACCTTGGCATCCTTACAGCATCCGTAGCAGTTGTAGCTTCTCCCCAATGACCGTGTCAACTATCGATTGGCGACAAGCGTATACGTAATAAATGCGCAATGAATGTGCTGCAATAGCTTCTATAAATGGAATAATCTATGGGAATATTTTGTACCTTTAATCAATGCGGCAAAATTTCGGATCCTTGCGCAATTTGCACTCCATAAACTAACTGTACTGTGTGCTGTAATATGCGCTTTCCCACTCACGTGGCTGCCCTCAAAGCTGACCCAAAAACTCTCTGCTCTCTGCCCTTTGTGTGTCCGTGTCTGTGCCGCTGTTCCTTTAGCCAATTTCGTGGTCATTTAGCCTCGGCGAGTCCGTTTGCAAATGCAAACTGCAAACTGCGAATTGCGGTTTCTGTACCAGCAGCGATGGGAAGCCAATGCAATGATTATGTTGTTTTGCCTTTGAAGTGAAGGATGCCGCCATTGTTTCGGTTAATTAAAATTTGTGGTGCGTCTTCAGACAAGTATAACATGCGTATGTATATGCATATGTGTGTGTGTGCTTGCAGTTCTCACTAAATTAATGTTTATGTGTGTGTGTGTGTGTTTGGATTATGCCGATGGCATTGCTTGGCACTGCTGTCTGCTCTACATCACCTTTGTGTAATAATATTAAATATGCAGAGCTTCTCGCCAAGCTGCCAAGCGAAAGACAAACGAAGCTGGGCACCGACCGGGACACAAGAAGTTATCTCTGCATTCCTGTGACCAGAACCCGTTTTGTTCTTTCTCTCTCTCGCTCTGCCTCGCTCGCTCTGTCGGCGAAACCGAAAACCAAAGCATAGCAAATGCAAGCGCGATGATTCATGCAACAGATTCGAGCTTCAACTACCAGACTAAGCAGCGTCCGCTTTGCTTTCTTTGCTTCGTTCGCTGTTTTGTGTTTTATTTTGTTTGCTTTAATTTCTACTTCTTCCATTCAACAACATATCGCGAATATTTTCTTAAGCCCTTCTTTCCCACGCCATCAATGTGCATTGCAGAGTTCCATTTTCGTTTGGCCTTTTTGTGTTTGATTTTATGCACATTCCACAAGTTAGCACTGCTGCCACGCGGCGTATGCGTAATCAGTTGACTACATTCATCAGCCAGTTGGCCTAACAACTTACTTCGCACACACACGCATTTACCACGCATGCCAATTTAATGACAAACTCAAAACTTTAACTCAAGTCGAGTCGAGTTTCTTGTGGCTTCGGCTGCAGCTGGCAGCTAAAACTCAAAATGTTGTTAAGCTAGAGCAGAATGCAGTCTGCGCCGCCTGCCATCAAATGTTAAGCTACCAAACTTGCAATCCCTCTTTTCTTCTGTCTCCTCACCTCACCCTTCCTCTCTTCTCTCTTATCTCTGTTACCCCAAACGTTGTCCTATTTGGCTGTTGGTGGCAACTATTAAACTTGTTTCCGTTGTTCTTCTATTTTTTGTAAAGTAATTTCATAGAATTTATGACCGTCTTTTTCGAAGGGATCACAAACTTTTCCAGCTACAAAACTTTTAGCTTTAAAGTTTTTGACAGCTTCGACAGACGGAAATGCAGTTTTCTTTCCTTAAGCACATTCGTTGATCTGTTTGTAGCTTATATTTTACTTAACAACCTTAGCAACAACTCGTTGCAACAAGCTGGCAGAACTCAAAGATTTGTAACTATGGCAATTGCAGCTTAATACATTTTAATTTTCATGCTTCTGACAATACATCATTTCAGCGTTTAGAATCTACTTTGAAATGTATCTTAGAAAAGTTATACTTAATGTCTTGTGTCTGAGTTTTGTACAAAATGTAAAATGCTTTAAAAAGGCGATGGGCTTGCAAAGATAAGAATTAATAATAAAATGCAAGTTCTACAATGGTTAGCGAATATATTATACCCTGTAAAATGTATACCAGCTAGCTATTATTGTAGTAGCTGATTATAATGATCATTAACAAATAACTCTTCTAAGTAAAGCTTAAGGAATAATATGTTTACGATATTTATAAAACTTCATGCTAAACACTTTGATGCAATCATTATACCCTCTTTAACCCCTATAACGAACTGCGCATATTGTGAATTTCAACATAAATAAAACAATGGATCACAATGTTTCAGAAGATTAAACATTTGTGTAGAGCACTCCGGGAGACTGCCAACCTTTCCACATACACATACATTTGCAGCTATGGGGCTTTCTCGCCTTGAAAGTGAAGTGCAACCAACTCAACCAACACACACACACACCCAAACAACACTGTGTGTGTGTGTGTGTGTGTGTTGAGGCCTTTGGCACGACAACTTTCACGCGCTGTGCCAAATCGAAGTCGAAAGACAATGTTATCATAGGCCTACATTTGTGTGGCATGTCAGCAACAGAGCGAGGGAGAGAGAGAGAGACCCCAAAAGGGGCAGCTACAACAACGACAACAACAAACAAACAAACAGAAAGATGCCGCAAAAGAACGCAAACTGGCAAAAATTTAGGTACCAACATGAAGAAATAAAAGCAAAAAATACAAAAAAACAAAATCAAACCAAATTCCAAGCCGTGGCAAAGAAGCCGCCCGTCGAAGCGTAGAGATACAGATACAGATACAGATCCACACACAGATCTGCTTCGCAATGTTGGTGTGCCACGATGCGCACAGGCATAACTAAGCGTTGCACGAATTCGCGAAATTGGCCACCGCAGCAGCAGCAGCAGCAGCAACAGCAAAAACAACAACAACAGAAGCCAAAGGCTTCAGCCCAAATCAAAGGACACATATTGAATTTCAGAAAGTCTGCTGCTGTTGCACTGACCTTTTGTGGCCCTTAGCGGGGGCAGGGAACTAACTTGATGGCATGAACAAAGCATGTGCGAGTTTAGTTATTAAAATGAATGCGAATTCAAAGCGCAACTTCTTCTTTTGCTTTTTTTGTATTCTTGCTGCTGCAGCAGCAGCAGTTATGCGACTGACTTAATTACAGGCAAAGGCAATGGCAATGGGCTAAAGGCCGCACCAAAAGAGCAGAGGATCCATGTAAATTGCTGGGCCGCTGCCGCCGCTGCCGCCTGTCGTTTATTTATAGAAAATAATGAATTGAACAGGTGAGATCGAGAAAATGATAAGCATAGAAATTCCAGCATGCAACGACATGCAGCGAGCCAAAAAGCAGCTCCTCCAACCCAACTCCAAGTCCAACTGCAGTTTGGCATTGGGAAAAAATCAGCGAGAACGAGCGCAACAAAAAGCAATCCAATTTACTGATTTATTTCTTATTTTACTTTGACTATGCAACAGCAACAACAACAACAACAGCAGCAGAAACCACAACGGAGGCAGTCACGGCATTGGCAGCTTCCGAGCCACTGCCTCTGCCCCTGCAACAATCTTCGAGCCACAGCCTGAGACTGAGCCGCAGCCTTAGTCAAGATTCAGAGAGGCTCAGCTCAGCCTCTCCTTCTTCTTGGCCTGGCCGATGTAGTTAGTGGGCTTTGCTTTGATCTTGATTCTTGATGCTGGGCTGCGACGCCTGACAATGATGACGAGGCATACAACAGCAGAAGAGCCTCAGCCACAGCCGATACAAAAGGTATGCAAAAAAAAAAAAAAATAAAATCCAAAAGCAACTCGAACAAAAACAAATGAAATGAAAAGCGATCAAGAAATATAACGAAACTTGAATACACTTTTGATTGGGAACAACAACAAACAACAAACGTAACAAACATTTTTGTTAGGGGTTGTTAAGTGTAGAAAAAGTTTAAAAAAGCAATACAATATTTTATAATAATAAAAGATTAAAAAACCCTTTTGAATGTTGTAATTTAGTTGTTATCAAGCTAAAGTTACTCATTTTAATAAAATCAGAAACATGACCTAATTAATTTAATTTGAAGCTTTGATTAAACTCTAATATTATATACATAAAATTCAGTGAACTTTTAAGTTCCGTTCGGAAAGAGCATCTAATAAAGCGAAGAAAAATGATTGGTAAACGACAAAATATTTTTGTGAAATTCGTGTAGGCAAAAGCTGCTGGCTGCACAGATGCAGATGCCACGACATTATTTTTGCCACTTGGCCTGGGAGCCGAGGCCGGCGGCCACGACAACTGGCAGCCTGGCAACTGTGGCAAACTGTGGCAAGCGACGACGACTTGGTTCGCATCTTTGTCGCTCATGCTTTATTTAGGGTTTCATGTATAAATATTTTTATTTATTGTGCAACACATTCGCACACGTTGCAGCAACGTCTTCCCGTGCTGCAGGATGTTCAGCACGACAGCAACGCAACAACAACAACAACGGCAACAAAGGCAACAATAATGATGATGATGTGTAAACTCGCGGTTGGACGCTTAATTTCTACCTTGGGCCAAAGGGCCGGAATTGCAATGAAACTGCAACCTGGGGTTGTTCTTTCTGCCCAGTTGCTTCATACTGTATGCACTGTATATATTATAAAGGCGGTGTATTTATACAATATACAATATATATTGTGTATATGTACGATATGTATATATGTTTGTTTGTGTGTAAAGTTCTCCGCATTTCTCGCTCTGTTGCCATGGAGGCACTCAGTCGAATTAAGGAAAAAAGTCGCGCTTAGTCATTGTGCTTGTTGCGTTTTAATAAAACTGCAATCAAAAGTGGTTCAAGAATTATGAGCCAGATAGGCTGATATGGGATGCATTTCTTGATAAAAAGCTCTTAGCTACAAAGATGGCATTTTCAGTTCATCTATAAATAAAATCGATTAAGACTCGAAACAAAAATCGATTTCATTCATACGCAATTTTATTGAAATCTGTCAATAACACGTTGTCAAAGGCAAGCCGAATTCAGAGAGAGGAGGAAGGGATTGGGAAGGGATTGATGGTTCTAGTCTATGCCTATGTGCTGCAAGAAGGAGGAGGATGAGTTGGCGCTCACTCATCACGGGGCCCATTGACAAGTAGCTGTCAGACAGAAAAAGAAGAAACGGCACCGGTGCACATCAACATCAACAGCAGTCGAGATGCCGAGTCGATGGACCACTTTTGATATGCCCTTGGCCATGCAGACGCAACAAGCAGTGGCAAGCACTAAGCGGCAAGCAACAACAACAGCCAGTGGGTGGGCAGGTGGCAGATTCTATATCCTGCAATAAAAGTATAATTACAATTACACGTTGCACATGCCGCATGACTTTGGGGGCATACTAATTGATAAATTTTCTAGCAGTGTAGCCAGTCAGCCAACACGGATTGTTACAATGATGTAGTGCTATCGATGTCTGTTGCGTTTGACTGATTTTCAGTTTCGCTGGAAAAACCAGAGATGCCCTCAAAGTGCGGCAAGCAGCATGTGGCCTAATACGCACAGCCCAAAAGGAATTTCAGGCAACACACGAAACAGACCAAACAACAACACAGAGTTCAGTCAGACTGCAAGTGCCGCCCAGGTCTTTAAATATGTAAGAGCTCAGCTCAGTTGGCATTCAAATACATGAGTTTGTGTGAATGTGTGTGTATGTAGTGCCCCGATGACTTCACACATTCCTGGGCACACACCGGGCAAACAAGAACTTCCTTGAGACCAAATACTCAATGCCTTGAGCTCCAGCCTCTTCTGCTGCAGCCGCAGCTCCAAAGTAAAGAACTCAAACTGGCGAACCAGTTTTTCGGTGAATGAAAAATCAACAAAACCAAAAAAGTTGCACAAAGCCAACACAAAACTACTAGGGGCAGCAGCCTGAGAGAGTTTGGGGCCAGAGGGAAGGGTTTGGAGCAAACTAAAATACTTATAATAAAAAGAAATTAAAATAAAATTCAAAAATGTGCAAAACGAGTGCGAGTGCGAGCGTGAAAGAGAGCGAGAGAGAGCGAGAGAGAGCGAGAAAACGAGATATGCTGCATGCCACAGTGAGCTGCAAAACTGCAGAGTATAGTCAAAGTCAAGCCACGGCCATGCCATGGGCCCGCACAGCAGAAGAATCTCCATGGCAGAGTGTCAGTCAGTGGCTGGAACCTGTTGGACCAGTCGATGGATGGTGGCATAGGCGGCACACACACACACTCACACACATAGAGAATAAAAATGCCACCAACGTGTTTTTGGGCCGGGCAGCGCAGGATAAAAAAAACTTCGTTCCGCTCGCACTCTCTCTCACTCGTCATTCGCTCTCTCTGAATCGAGTGAGCATTTCAAGTGTAAAACGCTGTCGCTTGTGGAATGCGCTCCAGCATTGGCCATATTTGCTGCACTAAATCAAGCGTTTAAACGAAATTTGAGTTGCCCCCAAAAAGGAATGAAACAAAATGATAAAAAAAAACTCCAAGAACATGGAGTAGAAAACAACAGGAAAGAGGATGAAAAACTTTTTTGGGACTGCTCTCATATTGCCGAGAGATCAAAAACTTTTCGCCAGGCAACATAATTTATAGATGCCGTTTGCCTAAATTCGTTTAATTTCATCTTTTCACACACACCACACACACACACACACACACTTAGCTAAAAAGGAATGGGTCTTCAACGTTTTACCTGTTGTTGTTCGAGTTGCTTTTCTGTGTGGGTTGCGTACCAGGGCCTTCTCTTCCTCTCTCTCTCTCTCTCTTTTGGGTTCCGAAAAAGGGTTTCATCTTGATGTTCATCGCTCTCTCAACGAAATTGTTGTGCGCTGATCGTTCGTACATTATAATTTATAACTTTATCTAAACGATGTGGTGGTGTTTAATTTTCGACTTCACCTTTTCAATCTTGTTTTTCTTTTTTGTTTTTTTTTGGTTTTTGTTTTTGTGAACCGATATCTGTTTCCGCTTCGCATGACTCACTATATGAGGAATACTTTTTGCGCTGTGTGTTAATTTCTGAAGATTGTTTTTCTTTTTTACATATTTATCGCACGCTAATTTGAATAGATCTCCGAGATGAACATATCACTGGATTGAATTGGTTTTGGGATTTGAGATTTGAGACCTGAGTAACAAGGCCAATGAGGGCGTTTCTGCTTTTTGTGTGTGGACCCAGCTGGATGTACGTTATTGACCACCGTGAAGTCATTTTGGGTTTTCAGGTTGTTTCAGTTGTTAATGAAGAAATAGAAATGCGTCGACACAAAGTGCTGAGTAACAAGCCAAAATACTTTGGGCCAGGCCAGAGCCTGCGGTGATGAGTGAAAGTCTTTGGCAAAAAGTCGTGCATTGTTTTGTGGGCCAACTGCCAATGAAGACAAAACCTTTTCAAATACATACACGTGCTGTGATTTAAATGGCTAAGAAAATCCATCGGCTTATTTAAAAGAAATTTCCTTGAAATTCCCTCACAACAGGGAATACTGATTGATCAGATAATCCTGCTTAGTTGCCTATCAGATAAATTTTTAAAAAGGTGCTAGAACTACCTGTTTGTATAAAATTCCAACACATTTCTCTCGATAATAAAAAGTCAGGCAGTTCACTAAACTAATCCATTAAATCCATTCAAAATGTAGAATTAATATTCAATTATTTGTCAATAGAAAGCGGCTCGGATAAAAAAATATAATAACTCGCAACTCGTTTTTATCGATTGGTAGCATATCATAGATAAATTTACGTTCTTTGTTTCTATGCAGATCATGTTCATAAAATTGATTCTTTATATCAAAACAAAGATTTTGATTTTTCTCTTTTGTGCCACAGTTTTGTTTATTATCTATCCAAAAGCTATCAAAACAAAAGTCATAAATATTTGCTAAGATTATATTCTTGTTATTAATTCTTTACATTAACGTTAAGCTTAATCTTATTCCTTTTGTTGTCAGCATATGTTTTTATTATCTTGTACCACGGTCTGTTAACAGCGCCATGTGTTTTGCATTCAAACAGCAGACAAAGAGAGAACTTGAGCTAAGAGAGTATAACAGCGCAAAATTGAGTATAACAGCTGTAACGCACGTACATACGTTTAGCAGCAGCAGCAGCAGCAACAATTGCCAACAGCCACCCACCAGCAACATTCCAATCCAAAACCACCCACAAATAATTAGCAACATTTCTGCTACATTTCACATACTACATATATATTTATTGTTATTAAATATGTGCATTATATATAAGTTAGGTTAATACTAATCTGCTAAATACATACTGATCTCAGCAACTGTCTGGATCGCCAATGCCTCAGACGTTGGTGCTCTGCATTGCGGCTTCTCATGCCTCACAAACACACAAAACACACACACACACAAAGAGAGAGTAGCACACAGTTAAAGAGAGCGGTCGGTCGCTTGCTCATTCGTGTCTCGGCGAGCTTGAATTGTATTTGTGAGTTGTGAAAGATACAGTTAGTTGTGAACGAATCGTCGGCGTGTGCAAACGTGTCGCTGCGTAACAGCGCTGGTTTTTTGAAAACGAAAATCGAAGGCACGTCTTAACGTATTTCAAATACAAATCGTGAGTGCACTTGAAATCGGTCAAAATCGCTAAAAGCAAATACAAATTAATTGAAAATCGAAACCTTAGTTGCAAATCAATGCCAGCAAAGAAGCCAAAAGCAAAATGCAATAAAAATCATATGGAATAAATGCGATTCAAGCGGATATTACGAGTTGAATAATACAAAAAAGGGAATCAAATTCTATATAGCGAGTATATGTATATAAAACACCCAACTGTACACTATCGCAAACTTTTAACTGTTGCTAATGATAACGCATGTATATGTACATATATATGCGCATATTGTTAATAATATATGCACATTTGTGTAGATTGGGTTATTGCGATTATGTCATGAAGAATCGAAGGCGCAATTTGAAAATGTTTTAAAGAATCAAAGAAAGAGAGAGAAATCTAAATTTGAAAGTGTGACGTGCGTGTATTTTTAAGTTTATCTAACAACAATCGCAACAATTGCAACAACAACAACAACAACAACAAGGCTAGACACGCGTGCTTTTTGCACACTTTTTTTAGCGACGTCAGCGCGTGAGAGGCAACAACAAGCGTGTGTGTGTGTGTGTGTGTGCGTGTGTTTTAGGCCCAGCCGGCAAGTGCAAGAAAAAAAAGTTTTGTCTGTGTGCGCCGCTCTCTTTCGCTCTTGTTTGCGTCTCTCTCTCTCAGTCTCAGTCACTCTGTGTTTGTGTGTTGGTGTGCTAGTGTCGAACAGCTGTTTAGTGTGCAACATGCAGCATAGCTGCCTAAAATCATAGAGAGGCAAGAAGCAAGCAAACACACTAACTAACAAAGCACCTGAGGCAAAAGCATTTCTTGCCACACGCTCAGGTGTCCTGTTCTGCATAACTCAACGCAAGGAATTTATAACCACAACAACAGCAACAACAACAGCAGCAAGATGGCCGGTCAGCAACTACAAGTTAATAAACTGCTGCTCTTTGCGCTCATCTGCAGCGTTGGCCTTGCCACAGCAAAGCACTTGGGTGCCAGCAGTGCGAATGATGGCGACATTGTGGCTGGCAACGGCAACGACAACGACATCAACTTAAATGTTTACCACCACCAACATCATCAACAACAGCATCATCATCATCAGCAGCAACAACAGCATCATCAGCATCAACACAGTGCCACAACGCACCATCGGCAACGCCTGCAACGCGACTCTCGCGCCAAGGATACAGCGCATCAACAACAGCAGCAGCAACAATGTGAGGCAGTCAAGGGTTACTTCGAATCGATCGACATCAGGTCGAGTGGAGTTTACAATGAAAAAGGTAGGTTCAAACTGACATTCACAGGCATCGGTGGTGGTTAAGGCAGCTCATTCATCCGTATGAAAGGCATATAAATGAAACTGTGAATACACTATCGGAATAAAAGAATAAAGAAAATTATTTCAAAAGAAAGTTATTAAATCGTTTTTAAATATGTACAATTTACTTGCAAACTCAATAAATAGTTATTAATTTAATGAATGGAAAATTTCAATAAACCAATTCAAAGACTTGCGCAAACAAATAAATGCTTAAATAAATAAAGTTGCACGAAACATTAACTGCTTTACACATATTAAACATTCTTAAATAAATATTAAGTGAGCTGTAAATAAATACCATTTATATCGGAATTAATTTGATATCTGTATTAATATGTTAATAATTAAATATCAACTGTATAAATGCATTTTCAATTGCATTCAGAGTTAGTTAGCTAATGTACCCATTTCATTTTATTGTTAATGCCATTAAGTAAATCACATGCAGTCAAAGTTTAGTTTAATGCTTTTGGTCTCTTTTTGGTCTCCCAATATCGCACCTCCTCGCTTCCTCCGGCTAAGAATAGTTAAGCATTGTGGCGCATTTGTTACTATATGCAAATTCATTGAGCTGACTTCCACTTCTGCCACTAAGCAGGCAACTTATCTGTCCGCCCATCTGTCAGTCACTCGAATTCGGCGTTTATCCGTTTGTTAGACCCAAAGAGGCAAAGCAAACGGCATGAGCAAGTGGCGCAAGTTGGCAATTAGAAGCGTATTGAGCAATGTTTCCCAGTTGCCCAGTTGGACAGGCCTGGAAGCTTTTCCCAAGAGCAGCCAGCCAGTCGCAGCCCACGCTGCAGGTTCATTAAACATTTGCTATATGTATCTATAGCTATGTATTTATGTATGTGTGGCTGCTGTATCTTGATGTCGGCATCGTCATTTATTATTCTGATTTCGGGCATATCAAGTGGCACGCATCTAACTGTGTGAAGGCTATGGGCAAGAAAATCATGCTCACATACAAACATACATACATACATATGAATATTTGTGTTTATTTACATCCATGAGATACTCGAAATTTGTTTGGCATATTTTGCTTATGCATATTTCACACTCGAATACAGCGAAACGAAATAAAACCACGATAACAACGCATGCGAAACACAAAAAATCAATTCGTATAAACAAGCATAATGTTTCGACTGTTCAATTGTATCCGTATCTGTATCTGTGTGTGTGTGTCTCGAAAAGAATGCGAGTGCCACACAATAAAATAACGAAAAACTAAAGCAGCTCACGCAGCGCGACGCGTAATTGAGTGAAAAATAATTATTATTGATTATCCGACCTTGACTTGGTATTTACACGTTAACGCACAATTACAGGGCAGCAGAAGCAGCTCCATAGATACAAAGATACTTAGATACTTGTATACGTGTGAGTCTTATTGTTGCTGTTTGTGTGTGTGTGTGTGTGTGTGGCATGATGTTGCAGTTCTGCGCTGTGTGTTACCTGACCGTGCAGAGTAATTTTTCTCACACGCAGGTAGTTAACAAATAAACACACAAGTTTTAAGAAAAAGTATCTCTAAGATACATGGCAAGGAACGCCCGCATCGCAACGCGACCGAGGCTGAGGCAGAGTCAGAGACAACTGTCGACTGACTTCTCCAAAAGATTTATCCACATGAGCGCCTGCTCAATGGAGCTAACTTCACAGACTTTGACTTTGTTACTTGTTATTAGCGTTTGGCTCTTTGTCGAATCTTAATTTGAGTCTCTATCCGTATCTGTATCTGTATCTGTGCCAAGTGCGAACTAAAAGCTGTCAATGTATTGATATGTATTAAATATATCCATTCATGTGATTGTTGCTCTGGATGAGAAACTTCATTTGGGTCGCAAAGTATACATCAACTATTTACTGTTTACATAGTTCAACTTCTGGTACGCGTTGCGTTTTATTTATGATCAGACTCCTTAAACTGTATCTGTATCTGTTTGTGTTTGAACCTTTACGTTTATGTGCTGTTTGTGATGCTAATCTGATGTCTGTGTCAAGCATACGATAAATGTGTTTCAGGTACACACACCATATGTACACACACGCAATACACAGTTTGTATCTCTTTGTAGATGTATCTTTCTTGTTTTCTATTTGGTATGTAAACCTGGCAACGCACTTGGGCGCAACACATTAAATTCAATTTCATTTTAATTGCGCGCACTATCCGACTGCTAATTGAGCTGTGGCTGTAGTACAGAATAAACACACACACACGCACACAAGCGAAGAGTAAAAAATAAACAAAAAAGGCAAATATTCTAGAAATAACTTAAGCTTTTTGGCCCACTCGTAAACACGGCCCATTAACATTAACACGTTACATACTACTCATAACAATGCTTCAAAAGCAAACAGGAAGTCGTATCTAATCATATGTGTATCTCTCTTTGTATCTCTGTATCTTGTAAAGCGTCGAGTATGTTGCTTAATATTAAACCAAACTATAAGATACTTGCTCGACGCCTTTTTGAGTGCGTTAGTGTGTGTGTGTGTGTGTGTGTATATTAGATAATAGAAATGTGCAAATAAAAGCCAAAACGTGAGTTAACTTTCCAACAGTTTCATAAACTCCAAGAATGTTTGTTTGCAGCGCACGAGATAGAACAACAATAATCCACATCAAAAAGCCAACAGCAACAGAGAATCAAAAAGATAAACTCCAAATAAGTAAGATGCTTAACAAACTTTTGTGTTAAGATTTTTCAACAAGTCAAAAGATTTATGCAACTGCTTTGTGGATTTTGCTTTTGACTTAGCGCTTTTTATATATATATTTTCGCATTTGCTTTGTCGTATTTGTCAATTCAATTCATTTGAATACATTTTTTATGCTATACTTTTTATGTTAATTACTTGCCCAAAATTCGCAATCATTTTTGGCAGTGCGGCTGAGTGCTTTATACTAATTAAGGCCTTAGTGCAGCACTAATCATAAAAGCGAATGCATCAAATTTAACTATTGATCTGTCCAAAATAATATACACGAATGTTGCAAAGTATTTCTATATGTTTGTGTGCCAATTTATTTATTAATTTATTATCTGGTTCAATATCTAACATTTCTTTACAATACACCTCTATTCTTCACTATTAACCCTCTTTTTTTCATTTCTCAAAATCAATTTAAACTAAATCCATTAATTAGATTGAGCACTTCATTTGAGCTTAAGTGCAGCGCTTCTATTCAGTGAATTTTGTATTATTATTCATTTGGACAGACTTATTGATTAAGCGCTAAGCCAAACATTAATTGATTGAATGCTGTAAAGTAATTACAAGTGCATTAAGAGAGTTAAGCAGTTGAATGCCCAAATGAATGAAAACTTCTCAACTACTTTTACTCAATAAGTTCTTTGCAGTTCGAAAGTTAATAATCAAGACTTTCATGTAGTTCAAAGACAGTACAAGCAATGAATATTTAATACATACATGACTGCTCATTTGATTGATTATCTAAGATGATCAAAACTTAATATAAAATTTTAAATATTCCGTTTCTAGTTACATCAGAGTCAAAATGTTGAGTCTCTCATGATCGAATCGAGATCCATCATTCTCTAATTTATTTTTGTTGTTGTTTTATATGTACATGCGTTAATAAGTTTCAATTAAAATTAATGACGCCTGTGCGTTCTCGTCCATCGATTTCACACGCACTTTAAAATCGGACTGCTAAAAATCAACAAAAACAAGAACAGCCAAACACAATGAGAAAATCTTACATGGGCCATGGGCCTGGCACTTTCTTAATGTGGTGCTTTATTTTTGTGTCTGTTCTTTGTTGTTTTTACACTTTTGACCTCAATGCGAAGGCAATGCGAGTTGGACTGTGAGTTCTGGGTGCTTTCAGCTTAGAGATGATGATGTCATTGATTGTGCCAACTTGCGATTGTCGATTTCTTGCTTTATTTAATGCATAAACTGAATATAAGATATTTAAATTCATTCAATTTCAAGCACGTAGTAAACCATTAATTCATTAAGTCAGTTTTATTCATTCATTTAAAAAAAAAAACAAGAATTCTACGAATTCTACACAATTATCTTTGCTTAATGTTTACTGACATGTTTGTGGCTTTATGTAAAAAAGATTTGTTACATTTTCATTTATGACATGTAGGTCTTGGTAGCTGGGGCCAAAGGTACGACAAGTTCTTTGGGCTCGCGGGTCGTATTTTAAGTATGAACCAGTTATGGCAATTAAAATTCTACAAGTGAGTCCAAAGGAAGTTGTTAGCTTGTTGCTGCTTCTGCCTGGTGTTGGCTTGGACATGACCATGTTGCAGATAGCCAAAGATAAGCGTTGCATTGATAAGAGCAACACACGACATGCAATCGAAAAGATAAAGTTCAACTCATACTTGGCTGAGTGAACGTATAAATAATTAAATAAATTGTATATGGTTGTCGTGTTTGTAGTAGATACTCGAGACGGAGCATCTCGAACGCATAGCACATAAAACGTGTGAATTGTGCAAGCCAACAGCAGCAGCCCAGTCGGAGGCAGAATCACAGAAAAAGGTTGTAGGTACATTTGTATCTCACGCTTGTACCTGCCAGCTACTCGCTGTGTGTGTGTGGTTGCATATTGTACTTATTTTTAAACATTTTACAAGTAAATTTATCAAAGAAACAACGAACGGCAAGAACGAACTTGCAGACAACGATTGAGTTGCATTTGTGCGAGCCGGCAGACTCTTCATCTAAATTCTGAGTTCGGACTTTTCGAGTTCTTGGTTCTCTGGGAATCTTTGTGTATGTGATACAATTTTCCACTCATTTTGACCGATTCGCTTTGGTCTCTGGGCCACTCTTATGCTTATGTAATGCTACTCTTCAACGCCTCTTATAACAATGATGCAGCAGCAACAGTCACCACCAAGTTTTGTCGACTTACTCAGTTCCAGTTCGAGTTCCCTTGTGTTTTAACTTCTGGACTAACTGACTGGCTGGCTGGCTGGCTGGCTGGTTGGCTCATTGTTTGCTTGATACCTTTTATGCCGCGTAATCGTCGTTTTCCAATGAACCCAGGTATGAGAGGGCATGAGATACAAGCGTCACCGGATTCTTTCATTCTTTCTACAGTTCGGGTTTGCTTTTTTCTTTTTTGATTCATGGATGCCATGAAAAATACTTGTGTTCACGGGAAAAAAGAACACAAGAAAGAATGAAAACAGAAAAGGTTAATGCCTACTGAAGTGTGCATTGAGCATCACGAAATCAAAAAATTAAAAAGAAAAAAACAAAATAGAATCAAAATACTGCCGCCACACCGGCAATACATAATTTTCTTTCATACTAGTTGGCACTTCCGCTCTAAGTTGTCGTTAGTTATGGCCACTGAAGATTACACAATGCATTAACATTGTTTGTGGTGCTCTTTCACTATCGATTTGCATTCAAATGAGCTTCCATTATGCCTATCAAGTTCTTTTTCTACCGAAGGGTATTCAAGATACTATGTACATTAAACATTCTTTCACTTCTGTTATCAGAAGTCAACTTGCTTATTTTTATCTAATTGCTTTTTTGCACGTACTAAGTTCGTCTTTTTGTTTTCTTACCTAAGGCAAGAAACGTTAGCCCCATTTGTTTGTTGTTATCAGCCAGAAAGGTGGTTTGTTCTGTTTCTGTACTCACATATTGTTGCACAATGCCCTCGTCGCGTAAATCAATTATTTGCACCTAGAGCTCATAAATCAACTTATGACGAGATACAAGAAGAACAACAACAACAGCTAGTACAACAACATTCAATTGGTCAGCACAATGGATCAGCATGGAGTAAAAGAGCGAAAGAGAGAGAGACAAAAGGGCATAAAAAATGGCATAAAAACACGCCAGGGCTAATATGGCGTTGGCGGCGTCTAGTTACCACAGACAACGACAAACAATAACAACAACAAAACCAAATATTTGAATGATTTATTTTTTTAAGCAAATACCACAAACAACATCACAAAACTTAAGGAAATTTTTGTGTGTGTGTGTGTGTGTATTTGTATATGTATTTTGTTTGCATGTCTAACTTAATTCAATAGCATCCACCGCCCATTTAGCCTAACAAAATATTACGCCCCCTTCTTAAAATTTCGTTAACTCCACCCATGAAGATTGAACTTGATTCATGCTCTTTTTTTTTGTTACCACACACATACTTTATGTCTTGTTTGTTTGGCTGATTTTGTGGTTTCTTCTATTGTTGTTGTTAATGTTATTTCAGTTTATTGACTTTGGTTTCTTTTTCGCACACTAAGCGCAAATCAAAACATTAAATGAAGTAAGTGCAAATAAAAATAAGCATGAAGAGCCTTCTTTGGCATGCCGAAAATGAAGATGCTCTTACAGACAGAATTTCGGAATATTTTCAGGAATTTCGCCTTAAAAAATAGTGTTTGTAGCTTTGCTGATTCAATCAAGAAGTCAAGTCTTAATTATAAAGTGATGATGCAAAAATTATCTTAAGGGTATTCTATAATTTTAAAAAGAAATAAATACCTTTTGTGAGAGTATACAAAAAACTGCTTAAAATATTCATGTGCGAAATGAAAGACATACAAATTTGTACTTGAGAATGAAAAACAAGAAAACATTGAAGAAGATATGTACAAATAAGAGAATTGCTATAAATAATTAATTTTTCTGGTGTGACAAATTATATTTTCAAAAGAACTTAATTATATATTCCCTTCAAGCGTTACTCTCTTTCCCTCTCTCTCCCTCTCTCTCTCTCTCTTTTTCTGTTTCTTTACATTCTAATTTTGTATAATTTCTTTTTAAATTATTCTTTTCAAACACAAACACTAATTTCGTTCTTTTCCCTTTATTGTTGCAGGTGCGTAGTTGGTGTCCCAATCCAATTTGATATTCGTATTTCCCTTATCGCTTAAGAACAAACAAAGTATGTATGCAGTATAACGAATAATTATCTTTGCCATCTGACTATCGGCACTATTCAGCGGCGAGTTAACGCCCTGCTAGACAGCTTGGCGTTGATGTAGCTGAAATTATAATATCGCATAATATAATGTGTAAATAATGCTAGCGTATTCTGTGTATGTGTGTGTGTGTGTGTGTTTGTGCGTGTGGGAGCGACCTTTCCAAATACCCATCAATCATTTAACAACAATTGCGAGTCACTCAACGCCAACACCGACTTAAACCAACTAGAACAATAAAACATTAAAACCAACCCCACGCCAAATATTCTAAACAAAAAAAAAGCAAACAGAACAAAACATGCAAGGCGCGGGAGAGTTAAATATTTATATTACCAAATATGAATATAAATGCTTATTAAAATCCTAAGAAGAGCGAACAGCTTTAAAAATGCGAAGAAGAGTAAATACCCTAACAATGATACGTACAAACTAGAGCTAGGGAGTTAAGCTTAATGTAAAGGGAGTTTCCTAAAAGTAGCTTAAACATACTATAAGATATTAGTTTCCAAAAAATAGTACAACAACAAGACCTACCCTGTAAAAAAGTATAAAAACCAAACAAATATAAGCACTAGGGCACTTCATTTTTGCCTTGCACCAAACACACAGCGCAGAACAGTAGGAAAATTTTAATATTATTGTCATTGTGGATTGAGGCGGGGCAGGTTCCTAAATGTGTTATATGTGTGCGTTGTGTGTATGTCTGTTGTTTGTTTTTGTGGAACTTGACTCCGACAGCCATTCACTTTTCATTATTAATATTTTGCGTGCTTAAATTATGCTAATCCGTTGAAATATGATTATGCCAAATGACAACAGCTTGAAAAATGAAAATTTTGCTGCTGCTTGTGTTGCTGCTGTGAGCGTCACGGAGGCGTTACGGCGTGGCATGCCGTGGCGCGTCGGCGATAGCTTGGTTGCAGGTGTGCCGATCCGGTAGCTCTGCATAATTTGATTACCTTTCGCAGCTAATTCCAAGCATATACTATATATAATTAAATACCCCAAAATATTGGGTGCCCCCCCGTATGAAATTATTTCACAGCGTCAAACTGGCAACTTTTTCAATTAAAGCGCAAGGGCAGAGCAAATACTGCGACCTTCAAAGCTGAGCAGCTATTTTGCAAATGGCAAATGAAATTGCAGTCGAAAAAGTAATTTAATTAGCCAACTCTTAACCCAAAAACAAATCACAGCAACAGCAGTAATAGTGAAAGAGGAAACCAGTCCCCATAATAATTTCACTTAAATGAAAATAATTTCCGCGACAACCCGAAAGGGTTACCAGGCGACGCCTCGACCTGGATGCCCAGCTCCCTTTCACTTCCGCCACCTTCCCATTACATCGCGTGTTTTTGCATTGGCCAAAGTTTTTGGCTTGTGCCAGTCGCCAAAGTTTTGAGGCGCCAACAAAAGCGAAACTACCCATAAAAAATATATAATAATAATAATAGTTGGACCCTGCAAAGGACGCCGTTGGACTAAAAGCTATGCAAATTGTGAGGAAGTCATTGAGTCGGGCCTTGACCAAGCGTTGACTTCCACCATTTTGTTGCAACAAAATGCCATTTTTTACACAACTATGGAAAAAAAAGTTAGAAATTATTCATTCCTAAGAGTGACATTGAGTTAAGAAGGTTGACGGATAAAAGATAAGTTCAAAGAATAAAAGCGAAAGACTTCCCCATTCTTGGTTTGAGTAAAACACGCTTTAAATGATTATAAATAATTACAAATAGTCTAAATAAAAGATGAATATAATCTTTCTATTCTCGACTTTCGCCCTGTGTACTTCAAATAATCTTTAGTTGAACAGCTTAATAAGTTTAAATACTTTACAGTAGGCTTTCACTATTGACAACTGCTTTAACGTTTGAAAAAATTGATTTAGTGACAACGTATTATCTTATTAAGCTTTTGATTTGAAATTCCTTTGAACATGTTTAACAAATTTGTCGGCATTGGCCAGCTGTGTCGCCAGCAGTCGCTAACCATTGGTATGCTACGCACATCCTTGATGTCCTGCCCGACAACCATTACTCGATTATGCAATCAAAAATGTGGAACGATGATGCCACGCATTGATTCCAATAACCCTCGCAAGCATCGTAATCCACGCAAACGTCAACCGGATGATAGTGAAATACCGGTACGTCGGCATCGACGTAGTGTACGGCGTGGTCGCAAGCCGGAGACGGTGAGACAACCGCAATCCATTGCGCCACCTTGCCGAGATATGAGCACCTCAACTGAAGCAGAGGTTGAGGATCCAATCGAAGCAGCTAAAAAGCCAACAGAACCACCGAAACCACCAGCAGAAGCTAGCAAGTTGCCAGCAGAGCGTGGAAAGTCAAGTGGTGGCGGTGGCTCATCCAAAAAGGTGGCAACTTGGTGAAGGGCAAGGAAAAGACACGGGTCATAACACTGATGCCTGGCGATGGGATTGGTCCAGAGATCTCACTGTCCGTATTGGAAGTACTCAAGGCAGTCGGTGCACCACTGATATTCGAACCAGTGGATGTGACGCCGGTGACAGATGCATCAGGCAAAGCATCAATACCCCAGAATGTGATTGACAGCATGCAGCGGACGAAGCTGGGTCTCAAGGGTCCCCTAACAACGCCAGTTGGAAAAGGTTTCCGCTCGCTGAATCTCACACTGCGCGTGCTATTCAACCTGTATGCCAATGTGCGGCCCTGTCGCTCCCTGGATGGCGTTGAGACCGTCTACGGCAAGGTGGACATCATAACTATACGAGAGAATACCGAAGGCGAATACTCTGGCATTGAGCATCAGCTTGTCAACGGTGTGGTGCAGAGCATCAAACTGATCACACGAGCAGCCTCGTTGCGTGTCGCCGAATATTGTTTCAAGTATGCTTTGGCCATGAAGCGAAAGAAGATTACGGCGGTTCACAAGCGTTCCAGCATGCGGATGTCGGATGGTTTGTTTATCAACTGTGTAAGAGAGGTTTATTGTAAGTATAAGGATCAGCTCGAAAAGCAGGGCATTGAGTACGAGGAGCAAGCAATTAGCTCTGTCTGCCTCAAGATTGTGGCCAATCCCACCAGATATGATGTGCTTGTCATGCCCAATCTCTATGGCGATATTATGTCCGATACGTGTGCTGGTCTTATTGGTGGCTTAGGACTGACGCCCTCAGGCAACATTGGCTTAAATGGGGCCATTTTCGAGGCTGTCCATGGTACAGCACCGACCATAGCTGGTAAGGATTTGGCCAATCCCACAGCATTGCTACTCTCTGCGGCAATGATGTTGCGCTATATCGATATGGGCAGCTATGCTGATAAGATTGATAGTGCTGTTACAAAAACCATAAGGGATGACAATGTGCGTACTGTGGACCTCGGCGGCAAGGCCAAATGCTCGGAATACACCAAGGCACTCATCAAAAATCTCAAGTGATTGAATGTTAATATATGATTTTTTAACTTGGGGTCACATAATAAGTAAAAATCGAAATTTTTAATGTATTTGAAGGCAAAACTTTTTAGTAAAAAGTGTCTCATATCTCATAACTAATATAAGACAACTTGGGTTTGACTTTGTGTGGACTTAAGCTGAGATTACAAAAGTAAGTAGAACAAAAAATGGGCTTAGAAATAGGCAATACCTAAATCGAGGTCGTTCAAGCTAAGTTTCAAAATTACTTATTCTCTGTGGTTTCTCCCATGCTCCTTGTTTACTTAACCAGAAAGCAATTTAAATAATAGAATATTCCGGCAGCATGGTCACACTCTAAATTGCAGCTAACAAATGAAATACGCAGCCAAAGCAAGCGCACTCAATACTAATCAACAAAAGCAACAACAACGACAACATCAGAGAAAAACAACCGACAACTTAAAGAGTCAACGCTGCTGCAGGAGTCCGTTTGGTCGCTGGAAGAAGAGGTGAAGGCGGAGGGGTGTTGCCCCTAATCCAGACCCAGTTTAGTCAGCCAGCCAGTCTAACCAGTGCCAAAGTCAAAGTCAGCCTCTGAGTTGCAGTTGGGATTTTGGTTGCAGAGTCAGAGTCAGAGTCAGTCAGTCTCTTTGTGTTGCGGGCCCGAAAGCGAGAGCCAAATGCAAGTCATCAACCGCAATGGGTTTGCCCTTAGCCAGCTAACTCTCTGGATGCCCCCCTGCCCCCAGCTCCTGTCCATCGCTTTGAACTTGCTCCCACTCTATATTGTAGGGGCCGGCTTACGTTGCATTTTTACATGCATGCCACTTGAAACTCGCTGCTCTGCGTTGGACGGAGCCAGCGCTTAAAAGCACCGACCGAAAAACTCTAAACAAACCGAACTACAAGCCAAACAGCAACAAAGGGGCAAAGGGAGCTCCTTATAAACTGGGTGCAGCGGAGCGAAACGTGCAGGAAGATGAAAAAAAAAAAAACAAAATGCCAGAGCACAAACCAAAAGAGCCATGTTAAAAATTAAAAAATAGAGAGAAAGGAAGAGAGAGAAGAGAGAGAGAGAGAGAGAGAGATTCAAAGTATGAATGTTTGTGTGCATTTCAAAGAATTTGTATAAACAACAAGAGTAGTAGAAAGAAGAAGAAGCAGCAGCAAGAGATAAACTTGGTTTGTTTTCTTTTTTTATGTTTGCATGTGAAACAAAAGTCAAGAATTTTTGTATTTTCGGTGTCCGCCAGGCGTTGCTGTAACCGGTTTTTTGTTTCGTTGCAGCCGCAGCAGCCTCCTCGATTCTAACAGCTCCCATGTTAACGCTGACACCAGCTGTGGAATAAGAGAAAGAAAGAGAGAAAGAGAGGGATTAGGAGGGGGAGCAGTTGGGGGAAGTTGGTGTATAACAGCCTAGTTGTCGCTGCAGTT
Source organism: Scaptomyza flava (assembly GCA_030179655.1). Lineage (NCBI taxonomy): Eukaryota > Metazoa > Arthropoda > Insecta > Diptera > Drosophilidae > Scaptomyza > Scaptomyza flava. The sequence goes on from JARNME010000404.1 coordinate 11,269,591, forward strand.
TTCATTCATAAGTATATGTATCTTTATACATATGTACTTATCTAAAGAGTTCTCAGGAACTTTGACTGCAAGTGCAACATAAAAATTGAATAGCACTAAGTGGAACGAAATGAGACTCATTTGAATTGGCCAACACGCAATGTCTAAGTAAACAAGACAATGCCTGACCATACTATGCCCATGCTTCTGATCTATGGGTTTGGCGAGGGAGGAGTGATGGGAATAGACAAAAGACGGCGCCATTATTATCATGCCGTGCCACATGCCGCAGCCGCAACTCGATTGAGCCGCTCATTAGAATGCTAATTTCCAAATGCAATTCGATGGATCAGTGTGTGTGTGTGTGTTGTTTATAATGATGATGATAATGATCACGATAATAGCGTGCAGAGGGCTAAAAAAAAAGAAGAGAAGAAGTGTCAACATTTTGTGCCTCGTTTAATTGTTTCATACGAATTTTTCATTGGTTCCATGGAAATGTGTGGAGAAACCAACACGTTGCACGCTCCGCTTGCTAATGTTTATTAATATGCATAATTATTATTAAAGTGATTTGTTTTTAGGCTGAAAAAGATCTCAACATACTCAGGGTCAAAAGTTTAGAGGCTATAATTAATAATTATTTAATAATCAACGCATTTGTTTTGTTCTCTTTTAATCAACATTAAGTTCACATTAATTTTGTACGCTGAATAATGCTAATGTTATTAATAAGAGCTGCAAGCTACCATGTTTTATTTGACCTTAGTTTATTTTCTGTGCCTAAAAGTCTTAATGGTTATTTACTTAGTTTTAACCTCTCAACTTCTCCGTGCAAAACTATTTGGATTTTCGCTGAACATTCACAATTTTACAAGTGCTTGACAGCGCTTTCAAATCGCTTTTAACTGATTTTCCGGCTCAAACTCGTACACGAATTTTCTACACCATTCCCTTGTCCGCCCAGTTCGTTTGAATACTGGATGCCCTGCTTCACCCGCAACATTGCCCTTTCACTCCACCGATCCCTTGACAAGGGTTGTAGCAACACTTTTACAAAAGATTTACGACCGCCGTCAATAGTGCTTTGCATGACATGCCCCAAAGTTCTCTTTAGCCCCACCTCCCACCCTCCACGTACATCCTTTAGACACTACATTTTCACACACCTACACACTCACATTTGCACAAAGCCCAATTGAATTGGAGCACAAACAAAAAATAGCGACAAGCAAAAAGCATTTTCGAATTTAAATCTATTTGTCACTTGCAAAACTTGTGCTACCTTTTGCTACCTTTTCTATTGCCATCTACCAACTTTTTTGTCACAATGCAACACAAAAAACTGTCGTTGGGGTACACAAAAAGTTTGCCCTAAGCAAACCGGTTCCACAAAAAAACGGAACAAACAGATTTCTATGCCTATACTAAAAAAAATAACAGAACTTCGGCGAAGTGACAGTTACAAATTTTGCTGAAATAAATGGAAGAGCTACAAAAAAGAAACAAAAGGAAATTCAAATGAGTTTAGGACGGACAAAGTGCTGAGGAGCCACTCTGCATCAGCTACTTATTAGGCTTTGTCCATGACTCGGACTCGTTTACGTTTCAAAGCTCAAACACTTCACCAAACAGGACGACGCATTTCGTTGTAAAAGTCATAATACCATTTCCCAGACCGGAATCCCAATCGCCATAATGGTAACCATCAGATGCTCAACATTCTCCAACAAATAGAGAGAGAGAGAAAGGAGGCTGAGCAAAATGATTTGCATTTATTTATTTGTGTTCAGTTTTTTTTTATTTCTTGTCCTTGTTGTTGGCAATTGTTATTGTCGTGGTCGCATTGCCTGAAGATTGAGAACTTAAGTTTTGCTACTTACTTCGTCGGCCATCTTCTTCGTCTTCTTTCTTACGACATTCCTCTGGTTTGATAATACAAAATAATCCCATTTATTGTTTAATGCTTAATAAATAAAACAATTTTTATTTATTTGCAGCGTTTTGTTTTCTACTTTGGTGTTGGCTCGTTTTGTGTTTGGGTTTATGTGTTTTTTTTTTATTTTTTTTGTGAAGTGATTTTTTATGCTTGCGGCTTGTTTCTGCTTGTTTTGGTTGTTGCTATTTTGCTGGCGTAAGTAAAATGCCATCAATTGTTTATTGTTTTGATAAAGCGCTCTGTTATAGTATTTTATTTGCTGATTGTGCGCTTCGATGAACTCTCTCATATTTACATCCAAAACTAAATGCCTTTTAATTATTATGCTATGCATTGCCTTGGCAACACAGCGTATGCGCAATATTTGCTTGACCTAATGATTTGGCTTTGATTAATTGTTAAATTGTGCAGAATGCAGAGCATCAATCAATTGAAATATCAATCAAAAATTAGTTCAGTGTACTCGCCAAAAATAAAAATAAAAAACAGGAGGGGGAAAGAGCGCAAACCATCAATTAATAAAATATAATTGACAAAGTGCCTGGGCCAGACTGTCTGCCAAACAAGTAAAATGTGAGTGGCTGCCACTGCTAATTGCCATTGAACACACGCACACACGCAAACACACACGCACTGAAAGGCTGCTGCTCCTCTGCTCTACGTGGAGCCCACACTGTATTCAATTAACGCCGGAAATGCGGCGCAAGTGCAAAAAAGAGGAAAAGAGTTACCACTGATAAGGATACACAGCTGGATGGCTGGTTAAAACTCGGGATGTGGATGTGTCGACCAGAAGCACATAAATGTCATAAAATGCACACAGAAAGCAGTAATGAATGTTAAGCATTTCGTGTTGGTTTAATTAATGCAATTAAATGGCATGCGAGAAGATAATTGAAATTGCCCATAAAAATAATGTTGCGACACATGTGCGTAGACAGAAAGAAAAAGACAATGTTATTCTTTGCACTCTGTGGGTGCAATGCCGCAAATTGTCTTCGATAAGGTATTGAACCTAATTGCTTTGAGTATTTATGGGCTTTTTTATACCTCTTATATATCATGCCAACTTTTTCCTGTTAAGTCGACTTTGCAATAGGCTTAAGCTATACACAAAATGCTGAGAATCAATTACTTCACTGGCGTGTTTAAGAACCCCCATAAGTTCTTCTTAAGTACCGTTGTACCTTGGTTTTAAATAAAGTTGTAAATGCTGACCAGTCAAAACACTTGGGGTTATAGAGTTTGGCAGCAACAAAGTAAATGCATACAACAAATATGGCAACTTGTAAGCCACTTTGAAGTACATATCTAACTACTTTTTCATCTTGGGCAACTATCGGCTTTTTTGCTATTTTGTTGTTGGCAGGTGTTTGTGTGTGTGTGTGTATGTTGTGGGTGTGTTCCAGACACTAATTGCAGGTCGTTACCTGGGCAAACGGAGCGACCAGGCTGGCAACTTCCGGTAATTAAGAAGGAGCAAAAACGACGACGTCGACTCTGCAACGTGACACGACACCAGGCCAGGTCCGAGACCAAAACAAAGACCAAGACCGAGACCAACAACAAGACCAAATCCAAGACCAAAGACGTTATCAAAGTCGAGGCCAGGGCAAAGTCACGAAGTAAAAGTTGACGCAACTGCAATCACTTGTTGATTTAATGTCCTCTAATTTGTGTGTGTGTGTGTGTGTGTGGTTTGTAGTTGGTTAACTGCCGCAGTCATAAATTTCAGGCACACACAAATCTCACTTTGTATTTTTCAATTAAAACTTGTTAATATGAAATGACTCAAACACACTTACTATAATAATGCTATAGAGCCTACTCGATCCTTACTGACCCGACCTGACCCGAACTAAACCTCTGGCAATAACAATAGTCGCGTGCCAGTGAACCTTTTTGCCTATGCCTAGGCATCATCATAATGTATTGTATGGCTAAGGTCAACATATAAGCTCAACGTTCTGCGCTGCAATGTTGACTGGTCCGGAGCACATTGAAATCTATTATGCATGAAATGGGAAGAGGTGAATTGTAGGGGAGGGTGGGTTGGTTGCTGAGTGGCCAAGTGCAAGCGCATTATGCAAAAGTTTTGCCTTTGCTTTTATTTTTTGGTCTCGCAATATAAAGACTATGTGTGTGTGTCTGTGTATGCTCCGTATGGAGGCACTTGAGTGTGAACTACTTAACTGGGTCGAGAGAAGAGGCTCCTGCTCCATGCTCGTGCTGCTGTTCCGGTTGCAGCCGTGTGAAATGCAATCAACTTTTTGTTTGCTGCACAATTGGGTAAAAGGCAAGTCAGCAGTGAAGCGAAAAACCGAGCAAGGACGATTTTAGTAAAACTATACCATATACGAATATGATAGACAAAGGTGAAGCTGGGGATATAGTAGTACCTATATAAACAATGAACGTAAGCCAAAGTGAATTCAATAAAAAGCACTTAAAGCACATTGAACTTTTTTTTCGCTTTAAATGCCAAATTTAATATTTTGGGGCTTATTTTATACACAAACATTGTTATGGCAGAGATTTAGCACAACTTCACTTTAAGCTGCTACATTTAAGCTTACCATTCTGTCAATAATCCTCAGTAAGCACTTTTGGAACTCAACGTTTGCGTAGTAATGTTTAATGTCCGTTGGCGTTCTTGCTAGGCTTCCCTTGTGAGCTATCCTGCCACATGCGCCATCATTTTTGTGTCTGACACAAAGATACACACACACACACACACAAAGTACTTATATCCGACTCGACGACTGCCGGTCTAATAAATAATTTATTAAACAAAGAGCATGCTCGATGGCAACAATGACACTTTAGGCAGCAGCCAGCCGTCTGTTGTTGCCACAACCCTTGGCCTACAGTCAGGTTTCCACTTCACTTTGAGCACTTCACCCTCTGCGTCAGACATCCGCCTCTTATTGTTTCCCTTCTCCTTTTGCAAACAAACAACAACGGCACAACAAATAACAGCAATAATAAAGCATATTAATAAATGATAAGCCTCTCTCGCACATGTACAATGACATCCCGTCACAACAAAAACAACAAAAATATTCAATCTGTTTGGGTGTCCTGAAGGTCCTGAATTCCTCCATGTGCTTCAAATTAAATTGTCAAACTGCCATTTCAATCAAATATCAATGCGACCATTAAAAACACTTATCCCACAACCACCAACAGCATTCACTCATTGTTTCGTTAACTCTTTGTGGCTTTGGCTAAAATTGTTGTTCATAATTTTTTAATGTTTCTTTTTACTCTAGCACTCTAACAATAGCTGAAGGAATTGTTAAATACATACATTTTAATTTGTATCTTTTCCTTTTGAAGTTCGCTCTGTTATTGCTATTGATTTGTTGCAGCATCAATTTGCATATCAATTAAATACGCATAATTTTGCAGGCTAATAACAGAGAAGCCACAATATAAATAGTACGTACTTGCTTATCTTAGCCATGTTAAGCTGGCAACATAATGTAGTCGGAGAGACAAGCAAACTTACACACAAACTTACAGTGGCATCGGGAAGTGTTTGGCCGCTTCCGTTTCTGGTGCCTATCTTGTAAATCCCTGCACTAAATAACTGTCAGGCTGGCAACCAGACGCTGTCTGTCCTCCCCCCATTCCACCCTTGCCACAATTTCGGCAAGTCTAGTAAACCAAAACTTTGTCAATTTCTCTCTGAACTTATGGAGGAGTCGACAACTTGCACAAAGTTTTTGCATTTCGCTAGCTAGCTATCAACTCTCTAGCCAGTCCCTCTCTATAAGGAAAACGAAACCTACCCAAACCAAACCACACCAAAATATAAAACCCAAGCAATTTGTTTGTACTACTATTTTACATATTTCTGTTGGCAATAAAAATTAATTTGCTGCCCATTTGGAAGTACTTAATTTGTAAACGAGACCATTGGGGTCTCTCTACCTCCCTTCCCCGCCATAATTGTTGTAGGGCTGAGAGCATAACGGAATTGTGTTGACTTCAGCATGTTGTACAAACTTTGGCCGCTTCTCTCTTGTTAAATTTATTAAAATGAGGCAATGTCAACTTTGTGTTGAAGCAGAAGAAAAATATTTGTGACATGTTGACATCCTTAAACCTGGTTGTATCTTATTCAATCTCTGAACTTAAGTTAATTGCTTATTAAATTAAATTTTTCTATTTCATAAATTTATTTTGAAAGGTTTTGATATTGATTTCAGCTTCATTAATTTTAATATGTTTTCTTCGATATTTACTTAGTTAGGGCATTTTGTAATCGACTTGCTCCATTTAACTGTCTGCTCTGTTATTTCTGTGATTTTTATCGCCGCCCAGCAAACAGTCAACATTTATATGGAAAAATCGCAAATGGTGTAAAATGTTTGCAATACAAAATAAAAAATTTAACAATGCTTCCATGTTGCCGTTGTTGTTGGTTGTTATGTTCGACCCCGAGAATTGTTTCGATTTTTGTATGGTTTTTTTTGTTTTTTTTGTCATTGCCAGCACAAAGTTTTAGTTGTTGTTTTAAGCGCGCCAAATTGGGGAATAGCCGAGTCTCAAGTAGTTATTTCCTCTGATATTTTCAGTACTGCAACACTATATAGTCTGATTAATAATTGCTCTTGACTTTGACCTTTGTAAGGGTGAAGGAGGGTGAGGGCGGGTGCGAGAGAGAAAGAGAGAGACAGCTGCTGTGCTGCTCGATTAAAGCATCCGCTCAGTGCAAGCTGTGGATGCCGCTGTGACAATCTGTGGGCGGGCAGGCAGACAGACAGACTGTCCACATCCACCTCCCCCGCCGACCTTTTAGCATTGCACCCTTGTGGGCATAAAAGCGCTTGACAAATGTCAAGTAAAAAGCGTCAACTGTACAGCAGCCCTGAAACCATTGAAACGACCTCGCCCACCAGCCAGCCAGCCAGTCAGACAGTTAGTCAGTTAGTCAGTTTTTCAAGGGTGAATCTGAATCTGTTTCCGTATCTAAATCAGAGAGAGACTATGTAGGTGAAAGAGAAAGAGAGAGAGACGGGAGATTGTCTTTACAAGCCTGTCAGTGGGTGGCATTACGTAAATCTTGACGCAGTGAAAAATGTCTCTCTGCATTTAATGCATACAAATTGCTTTGATTTAAAAAAGAAAGAGAAGGAAAAGTCATGTTTGCTCCGAAACAGAAACGTTGAACAAATTTGCCTAGGCACTGTGCAGATTAAACGCATACAAAACTGCCTTGTCTCGCAACAAGCTGTGTGCATCATCAACATCATCATCATCTCATGCGTCTTAAGTGCGCCACTCAATATGCTTGCATTCGGTCTCTTTCTATACTTGCCACCAGATATGAAACCGACAATTTGAACACCCTCTGTGCCACATTATAAATCTTAAGCACAGACAGACAGAGACAGAGACGTATTCTGCAAATGCAATCTTCTCATCTGTCAACTCCACTTGTTCAACATGCATTTACATAAATGTAAATCATATCTGTACAAAAAGTCTTTTAATGTAATTTAAGCAAAAACACAAAAGGCTAACTTAATCAATTTGGTTTGTTGCAGGCATTCATATTAAAGTCATGTTAATAAGCAGGCACACTTGACTGTCATCAATGCTTGTCAAAGTCATCTTGCCACAACGTGGGGCAACGTTACTCCTAAGTGGCTATCAGCGCATGCACTTTGCAGAGCTACCCTTAGCATTTATAACACGTGCGATTTTTGTTATATTTTTAACAATTTTTCATCACACTAAGCAAAAATATATGAAATGTTTTGAGTTTTTGGAACGTAGAAAAGTTTTAAGAATTTTGCTAATTTCACAAATTTAAGGTAATTTTTCTGCCAGTGTAAAAGTGTGCCAACGCGCGCTTCAGTTCGCTGGCCAGCGAATTGTGTCAGCCCGAATGTTGCCTCACAAAACTGCAATGCGTACTGAATTCAACTCGACACGCAGCAGTTCTTACCCCCCTCTCTCTCTCTCTCTCTCAGTCTCTTTGGCTTAACCGTTTGCCTTAGTCACCGTAATGTGGTGCGTTATTTGTCCTTCAACACGGTGCATCATCGTCAACAGGGGGTAAGGCTTGGGGCCGGCAAGCAGGCTCGCTGGCAGGTCCTGGCTGTCAGGATCATATTTTATTCAAGGCAAGTGGCATCTGCACATGAACTCCAACGCCAGAGCAGCATTTGGCACTCAGTCATCCACTTGGGGCCAGCGGCGGAGCTGCTTGAACTTTGACTCTCTGTCGCGCTGTAGACTTTTATTTTTGATTCGAAATGTGTGCATTTTTTTTGTGATTTGCATGGCAAAGAATTTGTCAACCGCTTATCGCTTACAGCCCAGCTGTTAAATAACGTTTATTCGTAGTTGACCCCGCCGTGCCGTCCAACATTTGCAGTCAATAAACTTTCTGAAAATAGACGCCGGCGGTGTTGAACTTTGACACGCAACACAAACAAACAAATTAAATGAACACGTTGCACTTTTCCAAAATACATTTTCAATGTTAAAACAAAAAAACAAACACACACAAACGTACAGAAACACTTTCACACACACGTGTCGAAAAAACAGACGCACAACTTTTTCTCTAAACAAATCCATTTGAATCAGTCACAAGCGAAGGAGAGGGGGTTGCACCGGGCATGTCAGTCAAGGCATCAGAGCATGTAGCAGGAAAAAATAAAACTCATGAAGAGTTTTGTGAACAGCCGCCTTTTTGCCCCATTTTTATGTAGATCCGGTTGTTGCCACATAATTAAATCTCAATTTAAACATTTCAAACTATTTTATGGCCATCTGATGGATACACTAGACAACACCATACTAAAAGGCCAGCAGTTGAACAACAAAAAATATTTATATGCTTTAAGTATTTTAAATTCTGTTTAAAGTTATAAAAATGTGCAGAGCTTATCTTGAATGTTTTTAACTTCTTCATTTTTAGCACCTTTCATTAATATCTCTCTCTTTTTCTAATTGCAGGTAAGGCATGCGGTACAGTTTGACACGCACTAGCATTAAGTAGCGTAAGTAGTAAGTACTCGTACAGTTTAGAAGGAATTGGTAGCTTCATGCCTAGTTGGCTTGCCAGGCACGCAGCGTGCCATGGCGGCAAATAAGTGCAAGTGCTGTATCTATAAATGGGCTTTGTTTATGTGAATGTGAATGTGTTCCTGCTGCTAGTGATGATGCTGATGCTGATGCTGTCCCAATGCCCCAACTACAGCAGCAGCAGCAGCAGTAACTGCAACAAAAACCAGAATCACAGCAATTGCAAGCGACGTCTTCGAGCGACAACGGAAAGCCAGACAGACAATAGATAGATAGACACAGAGGCATAAGGCTGTAGAAGAAGGCAACAACTGGTAGCAGCAGGCAGCATGCAACGTTAGCCTGACAGCGAATGGAGAGCAACAATTGTTGCAGACACATTGACGACGACGACAGAGACACTGACAACGAACAGCACAAGAGATAGAAGGTGGGGTAGGCTGAGGAGCAGGAGGAGAAGGTGGTTTGCTAGCCATGGCACAGACAGATGCCACAACTGCTACGACTGCTGCACACGATTGCACGCACATTTTCATCTGTGCAACATTGGAAATTGATAATGAGCCGCACAAAAAGAGCGAGAGAGAAAGAGAGAGAGAGACTGAAGCGATGACTGAATGGACATTGCCTTATTGGGCAGCAGCGATGTTTGATAAAGAGCCCGACTGGAACGCAATATGAATGAGAATGGTTGAAGTTGCATGAATGACTGAGTCTCACTCACTACCAGACTGACGGACTGAATGATTGACTAAACGAGCAGCTGACTCTCGGTCTCTGTGTGTGTGTGTGTGCAATGTGTTTGAAAAGCAATCAAGCGAACGATAAGATAAGCGAAAACCCTGCTTTGCAAAAGCTAAAAAACATAAAAAAATACCCCCATAACTCCCCAAATCCAACAGACTGAAACTTTTAATTATGATTGACATGCGGTCGACGTCGACTTCAACGACGACGGCAACGGCTGCTCTGCCTCCCACAACTGGCATCGATTTCGACACGATTTAATTTTTGAAGAGGGTTGCTGATTGCCGCTGCTGCTGCTGTTGTTGTTGTTGCTGCCACAGCGTGCGGTGCTGAAACTCATCAGTCAAGGCAGCCAGCAACCAACTGACACGAGACAATTGCAACACAATTTCAGTTGCGGCCACAACAAGCTATCGCCACCCCAAAAAAAAATACAAACCCAAAAAAGACCGCCCTGCCCTTTGAACAAGGGATGAACATTCTTGTTCTGGCAATTGTAACTGTTTGCCAAAAAAAAGCAGCGTCAGAAATATTAAATTATAGTCGCATTAACTGCGAACACGCAACATGACAAAGTCACTTCAGTTGCGTGTTGCATAAATCTGGCACGCAACAAAAAAATCAAGAAAAACAAAAGTAACATATAACATATGAAGAGGGTAAATGCCGTTTGTCTGCTCTATTGATTTTCTATATAAATAAGCTAATAAACACCCTGTATATGTAGAGTGGTTGAATTAATATTGGGTTGATCATGAAACCTAAACCTGACATAAATTATTAAATACAATAAGATTGAATATTAATTGAGATACATCAAAGGATTTTGTTGGGAACCTTAAATAACTTTAAGAAAATGAAACTTGCTTCAAATGCTTCATAAATCAAGCTGCCATCTCTTGGGCAGAAAAAGTTTTCTTAACTTTCTGCTTATAAAAATACTTAACCAGCAACAAACTTGATACTAGCTTTTCCACCCTTTTGACTGTGGACAATTCGCAATTGGGCCAACACGCTCACATATTCTCATTCGGCTTATTTGAATATTTAAGATTATATATGTATGCATATAGTATAAGCAACATCGTAAATGCCATAAGAAAAGAGCCAAGACGGTGGGGCGTCCAACACTTTTGTGAGTTGTCAGCATGCAAAGCAGGCTCCTTTGTCGCTTACTTAGATTTTGTTGGTTATTTTATGGTTATGTAAAAGTAAACAATATTTTTGAGACAGATATGCATACACTGCGAAAAAACACAAACGAGACTATCGCAATGCTGTACGTGTTTCGTAAACTTTTGTAAACCTGCTCATCAACTAAATTTCCGAATCATTTAAGCTGCTAAACGATCAACGCATATATCTTAATTAGGCTAACCAGAACCAGGAACAGGAGCAGGACCGGGCAGGTGTTTTTTTTTTGTCGCCTCCCAACACTGAAAGTGTTGTCTAGCCACGGCTCAGTGCATTGGCGGGGAGGTTGATTTGTGTTGTGAGGCAGACAGCCCAAAAAGTTTGCCATGCAAAAAAGGGATTCGTGTGTTGTCGACGGCAAACAACTTGGTCGGGTGCAGGACACAAACAGGACACTCAAACCACCACACACACAGCGATGACGACGGCACTATGAATGATTGCCGCGGCGCGCTTTGTTCATGTTCATTTGAAATTTTGGGCAAGGGTAAAAGGAACTGGCAAACCAGACAGGGAGCGAATCCAAACACTCCCGTCCATTTCTTTATATATGTGTGCGTGTGCGCCGCCCGCAGCGGAAGCGAACCAAAGCGGAAGCGCTCATACGCCATGTTGGCCGGCGGCAAAAGCGACGGCAGTGCTGAAAATTGAATAAGCGTTAGTTTTCGCGTGCCAAAAAATTGTGTTGCTGTTGTTGTTGCCATTTTGGCAATCGTGGCTGGCGCTCCCCTTATTCATTACCAGAGCTGCCACAACGAAAATTACTTTAGCCGGCAGCTATGACTTCGACTTCGTCTTTGCCAATTTTGTAGATACTTGGCAGGCGATAAAAAGGTCGGCTGTATAAACAACAACAACAACAACAACAACAACGTCAACGACGGCAGACTGTACAACTCAATAAGCCAAGTTAACAGTCTATTGAGTCGCGCATAATAACCCCCTGACTACTTCTCTGACTGTTGCGGAACTGACAGTTACCTAATGGCAAAACATACACAGATAAACCATTAAGTTTTGGCCCAAAGTTAAGTTAAATTCTTTGGGGCTGGCGGCACGAAGAACAGAGAGAGCGCCAAATGCCACAAAATCGATCGATAATTCGTGCTAAAAGATAAATTTCCGTTATGCCTGGCAGTCGGATTTTTTTTTTCTTTTTTTTTTGTAGCCTGCTTGATAATATCATTGGCTTGTTCTTGTAGCTAGCCCGCAGTTGGCTAATAGCTGCGCTGATTCCATTAATTTGCCAAATGACAGCCAAGCAGGAAGCAGTCGCGGCTCGCAGATAGCGACGCCAGCTAAGAGTGTGACCCAGCAATGAGTGGATCGAAGAGCGAAAGCAAAGGACTCTTTGGAGTGGAAGCTGCCTGATGACTGCTGCCAGGCTGTGGCTCGCGCCATTTTGACACTAATTAATTAAGTTTCATTCTCTTTTGTCATTTTGGTCGAGCTTTCCGTTTCTTTTAGCTGCGATTTATCACAGACAAATCAAACTAAATCTGGCGGAATTTTTCTCAAAGTAATTTGAATAAACTACGCTAGAAAATTAACTAAAATAAATCATGTTTCTTTATTCACAAAAGCTGAACACATTTATGCTTTATTGCAGCTTAATATTTAAAATAAAATACATAAATTGTTAGCTGGATATCACGAGCACATAACATAAATCCCCTGTGGCATTCAGTCATAATTTCCCCTCCTTAACAACTCAACAGCCCATCTGCGCGACTTTGACTTGTAGACAGACATGTTGTATGTAAAGTGAGGAAATATATGGGGGGCATTGCACAAATAATCATCACATAAAATATCGATTACAATAAGTCACAAGAGAAAGAGAGCAGACGTTTGTGTCTGACGACAGCCAGACAGAAACAAAGATATGGCCACTATAAATAAATATTAATTAAAGCCATGAAAGCCACGCAATCCATGGGTTGCACATAAATCTCATAGAAAATGCACCCACAATGCCCCGAGTTTGATTTCTTTCCCAAATTATTTGTTATGAAAATATTTCGTCATCTTTTTTTTGACTGTTTCTGATTTATTAAGCAAATATTTGGCCAATAGTATAATTGATGAAAACAGTAATCTAAATAAAAGCGAATACGAAATACGAAATAAATAAAAAGCTACATAAAAAAACGTACCAAGCTCTATATAAATATTTGATTTCGAGCGTTTCAAATAGAGGACTAAAAACAAGTCACGCGTATAGCATTTAAAATGCTTAATTTATGCGCGTCTACAAAATTTTGGCAGCTACACTTTACATCACGCGGGCGGCAGGCAACGAAAGAGACGAAAGCGAAATTATTAAAATGTTTAGAGAACAAGTCGAAAAATATTCAAATATCGCGAACTGTGGCTCTTTTTATGTATTTTGACGCGACGCTAAATTTAGCAGGCAAATATTTTGCGCCCCAAGCAAGCCGACAATTTGATGCGCAACTTATGCAATGCATCCGGGAATCATAAACAAATACTGCAAATACTACAAACATTCATACATACATTTTGGGCCGACAAATTTAATTGCCCACACCGCATGTGCAAGTACTCTGTATAGTATGTGTGGCTGCCGCACAAAGTGTCAAAGACCCCGTGACCGAGTGTACCAGAGACCGGGAGAGCCTCGAGAGCAATCACATCGCATCACATTCGAGGAACTTCAAAAATGTCACCAACAAACATCACACATTTTGCCCTCCCCAATGATGAGAAATCGTATAAAAAACGCGAAACTGTCGACTTGGCAACTGTTCGCTGCTAAAATTGTCCCGCACTCTGCCTCATTGCATCAACGGTCATTGAATGAGCATTAAATAAGAGCATCATTTCCTCATATCAAATAATAGGGCATATCAGCATGAGTGTAATAGATATTTTATTAATTAGTTTCATTCTATCTAATTGTCTGACTGACTGCTATCAACGCTCAGCCTTAACGATAAGGCATAGCGAACTAATTTTTTCACTAAAACTAAGACTGCACTTAACCAAAGTGCATGACGCGGCCAGCTTTCGTGGTGTTAAAGGCAATTTTAAAAGGGTATATTGAGTTATTCTATAGTTTATCTTCCTATGGCTAAAACATTTTTTAACTCTGCATGCAGAGTATAAATAACTGTAGGGTATGAAAACGGCAACAAAAGAGTTTTATAGAACAAAAAATAAAAACCTAAATGAGAAACAGAACGCGAGACTTGCAGTCAGACAGACAAACGTACAGTTAATGTGTTTAGTTGCCAAATTAGCACGGATGCAGACTTTCGGCACACACTGTCGACGAACTGGCTGCCAACTGGCGATGAGTCAGACAGTTACAGTCGCTCACAATGCATTTTGTAGATATTTCATGTGCGCATTTGGCTGTGAAAATCGCTTTTCTCAATGTTCTTTGCTCTGTTTGCTTTTAATTCATTTCATATAAATGCAAAAATCTTTTGAATGAAAAAATATAACCATTTCAATATTTCTTTTGTTTCAAGTCTTTTGTTTGTTTTAGCACACGTGCGATAATAATGCAAACTAAACACACATTTGAACATTTTCCCCCAACCATGCAAAGGTTTTCAAGTATTTTCAACTCAAACTAACAAGGGGAGATTCGAGATTCGTCAATTGGCAAATGGAAACAACGCTAATTGTTAAACAAAACACGCAACAAACACAGAGCCAAAGACAAATAAAAAAATTGCAAAAATGCTTATTAGTAAATAGCAAACAAGTGCAAAAAAAAACAATTATATAAGCTATGTTTTTCAACGTTTTTGCGGCTACAGTAAAGTAAACTCAAGGTGAATGTGCTTGCATAAATATCTACATATTAATTGTATCTAATAAATGCAATTAAGGCCTGACAAGGTTAATAATAGTTATAATTTCAGTCTTGGAACGCTTCAAACATGTGTTTGATACGAACTATTATCAGAAAATACTTATACGTATGTCTTGACATGTGTTTATGTTTATTTTTATGGCGCATTCTGATTCCTGTGAATTTTGATAAGATACGTTTGCGAAAGTCGTAATGTACTACAAACCTCTTAGTAGAGTACCACTGTAATCGCATTTGGCGACTTTTTTGTTGCTGTTGTTGGCGAAAAGCGAAGCCAAAACCGTTTAGCAATGCAGTCGCAGCAGACAATTCGACGACAACAGCAACCAACGCCAACTATGTCAGAAGCAGCAGCAGCAGCAACAACAACGTTGGCAACAAATGCAACCAAAGCCAGTTTATTGCCATTGTGTCGTGTGACAAGGCTAACCAACTCTAGCGCATACTGTGCGGTTGCTCCTTTGGAGCTGTGGGCCAGTGACATCATATCCCCCGGCAAGCAATTAAAACTAATGTATTTGCCAGATTTGTTGGATGCGATGTTTTCAAACAACATACATACAAATACAATATATATATTGCCAACTCATTGGCCCAGCATTGCAAATGACCCAAAAATGACTTAACATTTATGGTGTTTTACTGCCATTTGCTGCTGCCGCTGCTGTCGAGGGAGGATGTGATTGATGCCTGTTTATGACATTCGCGTGGGTGCTTTAAATGAAATGTGCACGTAATTGTTTTTTAATAGCTAACTAAACTGCAAGCTGCAATAGAAAACTGCAAGTTGCAAAGTTCAAGTTATTAGCTTATTTATTTATTATATTTATTAAAGTAAGTGCCGGTGCCGCGTAGCAGCTGCACAAACTTTCAGGCCACCTTTGGTTTGGGTGAAACGACACTTATGCGTTTAGCACTTAATTAATGCATATTTAACCAGCGGGCAATTTAAGTTAGCTAATTACAAGCCGAAGTAGCACCGACCCTCGGGTGTCGATTGAGAAAATACAAGAGAAGAGCTCAAACAAAACGGCGCCTTGTTTAAACGGTTCGACAACAGCAAAAAAACACGCAAACTCGAACTCAACATCAACTTAACTCATTTGCCTAACTGCCAAATGGCCAAGAGACAGCGAGCCAATAGTGACAATTTGTTGTTGTTGTTATTTGACAGGGCCTGTCATTTTGCGTTTAACTCAAAATGCTGTCAAATGTTTACCATTATCACTTTATTATAATTATAATTTGCCGTCGTTTAGTCTTTCTTTTAAATTCATTATTTTTTGCACGTTTTCTGCCTTATCTGCGGCTTTTGCCATTTTTTGCTTGGGGTATTTTGTTTCTTGAGCAACATTTGTTAAAATGCCATAAATTTGCTAATTTATTGTTAATGTTCTCTTAAGTTAATTACGCAAAAGAAAAATACTTTTACGCCGCGCTCACAACTTTAACAACTTGCAACGTGCCGCGTTTAAAATTTTTCGAACCTTCTGCGGCTTTTTTTTTTATAGCTTCATACTTACCAAACACAAATATGTTTGTGGAGGATATAACTTGAGAATAAGTCTAATGTTGTTGAAAAGCAAGAACATCTTAACGAGTTTCAGATTCGAAGATGCCGAGTTATTTTTCAGTCAACAGATAAATTAATAACAATTACTCAAATGTAAAAACCCATTTTAAGTCTGAACTTGAGTAGAACTTTTTATTCAGATATTCCAATAGAAGCTTTAGAAATTTGTCTTTACAACCATTGTTAAGTTTTGATTTGAATCAAGTTATATTTTATTAATTATAGGGTGAAGTGCTTGATGTGGCCAATGGCAACTAATGAATGGCAATTAGTTGATTTATGTTAATTAAATTTAATGGCCTTTTAATCTCACTTTATGCATTCACCGCTAGCAGCAACTATCTGAAAGAAAAATTGCCCGAAAAGGCTACCAAATAAGTATTTATAATGAAAATTAAACATATAAATATAATGAAAAATGTATGGAAACTTGATATGTGACACATGACACAAGGCAATTTTGTTGTTGCTGTCGGACAATTTCGTGACAATTTATTGGACATATCGATGACAAAAAAGGCCAAATGCAATTGCCGCAAAAATGTATTGGCATACAAAAAACGACAATTTCAATGTTTTTTGGCGCTGGCCATTTGACAATCACTGCAAATCCAAATCCATATCCAAAATCGAATCCAAATCGCTAACATAAACAGCATGTGCCATGTTTTGTTGTTGGCTTTGTTGGCTAATTCTAAAATTGTCCGATTATAAAGCTGACAACGACAATTTCAGTTTTTGTTCAAAACTGGCCAAAATTGGTCATAAGACAAAATGTCAAATGGTTCAATACAATAAAATCTATAAGAATTTTGCAATGATAGAGAATTAAATTGACGCAATCAATTGATGTTTTAAGCTCTTTCGCCATTGCTTTAAACTATCTTTCAACTAGTACTGGACTGGCAAGTTTTTAATACTCTTTATGTCCAAGTTTGCTAGTCATCGTTGTCATCCTTGAAAAGCTTCTTACAATGCCACAAATGACAACAGCCAGGCAGCAGCAGCACTGAAAATAACAATAACAGTAACAATAACAATAATGCAGACGCCAGCAACTACAAAAGCTAATCAAGAACAACTTAACAACTTCATTTGCGAGTGACAGAGAGAGAAAGAGAGAGAGACTTTTGACGTGTCTCATATTACACGCAGCTCACCCCCTCTTTCCAACTCTTCCCCTTGCGTAGTGTTCATCATGCCCGTGTCGAACTCATGCACAATTAGTCACTTGTAAGTCAATTAAGTTCCCAAGCACTAACCACAACAGACGCCAGGGAGATTCAACCGCCTCCCAACGATCTCTAACCCAGACACGTTTGGGTGTCGGCGACACAGAGAGCTGTTCGAAGGAAAGAAGAGTTGGTTACCTGTGGCCAGGCCTTGGAATGTGAATAGAGGAGGACATGACCACGCAGCTGTGGCGCGACTGCGGGACTCGTCGTTGTCGTTGCTGTTGTTGGTGTCGGTGTCGTAATGCTCTGGCGCTTTATTTGCAGTAAAAAGCAATGACAACGACAACGACAACGTCGGCGACAACGATGGCAAGCAAAAAAATTAAAGAGCCAGAAAGAGAGAAATAGTGGTCGAGACGCAGGTGAAGGCGAGTGAAAAGTAAAACAAAACCATATTATTAACGCCTCATTAAACTTTTAACGATTTTAAATTACAGACTGTGAACGGGACAAGCTAATGAATACAAATTAGCCGCAGAAGAGGTGTGCGCCTTTTTTTCTTTCTTGACTTGTGTGTGTGTGTGCCAACAAAGATACAAACAAGCAATAGATACAAATGTTCGTTTGTGACTTGACTTGACTTAAGGCCTACAAGTCAGGAATGCTTCATGTTTTTATGTTCTTATGAAATGACTTTTCAATGTAGCAAACATTTGACACTCGTTAAAAACTAATTGTCATTAATTGTTTAAGACAAACGCCTTCTCCCACTTCCACTTCCCATGCCTCTCTCTCGCTTGGGCGTTGGGCGTTGGAACGATTATTAATCAGGCATTCGACAATTGACAGTTGACAGTTTGGTTCGCAAAATGTTTAATTGTAAGCACTTGTAACATGCAAATGAGCCGCTGTCCATTAGAATACACGATACAAACCACACGACACAACGGGTCACGGCCCCAACTCAGCCAGTTTTTGCCTATAATATATATCACGACATTCCTAATGCTCCAAAAACAAAATTCAAATAAAAACCGCTTAAGAGCCAAACTAAAACATATTCAAAAGTATTTCATGTTTATGCTATCTGCCTGAATACTATTTTTAAGCTGAAATAAAATTATAAATATGCCTAGCTAAATCCAAGCATATACTAATAAATTTAAATATATTCTCTTTTATATACTTAAGTATTTGTATTGTCATTAAAGTCGATTTCGTATTGTTTATAAAATGTATAATTAAGAAATTAACGGCTTCCGTTGGTGTTCTTTGTTGATTGCTGCCAACATTTTTTTGTTTTTAATTTCAACAAAAAATAAACAAAATTTGACAAGCTCTGAGAACAGTCAAATATAGTATATTTTTATCAGAAATATTTTTCAAAACAGTCATAAATTTTTTAACAAAAAATTGCTATGATGAATATGTTAGTTGGGTAAAATTGTTGCAAAACACCGAAAAATTTGAGTTAAATAAATTGTTTTACGATTCTAAAGTTTGCTCATAAATCATAGAAATGTGTTTATAACCAATTTATGTTTATTTATGACAATTTCGTAAGAAAATATATTATTAAAATTATGTCTTTCCATGTGATATGAAATTACTGCGTTCGAATGCGATCAAGTTTCTAATGTGAATTGACACATAATTTTATTTTAAAACAAAAAATATTAGTAAAAGATTTTGTTTAAAATAATTAAATAAATTCGTTTCTCGCTCTGGGCATCTTTTTAGTTTGTTTCTGATTCGTTTGCTGTTGTGTTTTCTGGTTTTCGCCTCGATTTAATATCAAAGCAAGCCGACAGTCAGCACAAAAGATACAAACATACATACATACATATAACCACGCCCCTTCCCCTTGGCTGCTGCTGCTGCTGCAACATCCTACGCGGTCTTCCACTTTGTTAGTTTTTGGCATTTTGGCAAGCAACCAACAACAAAAATGAATGAAAAACGAACAAAAGTTCTAAGTATTGTACGTAATATAAACTTTATACCGGCTTCTGGTAGAATTTTTGTAAATTTTTAAAGTTTTGTGTTGTTTGGGTGCAAGTAGAACAATTTGAAATGCACAAAACACGACAACAAAACACAGCAGCAAAGCCAAAAGCAGAATAAACGATGGCAACAAATTAAAAATCGAGACAAAACAACAATAGAAATTGTCAAAAAGCGACAAAATTTATGCAAGACTCGCGCGATAAGCCATCTGAAAAATGGTCTGTGTCGATGTTTGACGATGTTGACCCAACTTGATGAGCGAAGAGAGGGGTAGGGTGAGAAAGGGGGTGAAACGGGTCAACCTTGTGTGGGCGCGTGTGAGAGTTGCGATTAAAACAACAACACCAACTACTTAAAATGGGGATTTTCGATGGTGAGACAATCTTAAGATTAAGAGAACTGGTTGGTTGGTTGGTTAGTTGAATGGATGGTTCATTGGCTTGGTCTGTCGCCTTTTGTTGCGGTTTTGTGTTGTCGCTTTTGGTGTATTTTTGAATATTTTCGAAAATAGATTTAATTTTTATTGAAATTATGACATTCATCTTAATTTGCCGCAACACATAACTTATTAATTTTATTTTCATTTTCTCTTCTCTCATTTGCAGGTGTGTATTCAACCGAGTATTTGTAAGTGTCTGTCTGTGTGTGTGTGAACAGGTTTCTTGGCAAGCATCCAGCTAACGAATACAAATGCAAATGCAATCAAGTGGAATCAACTCCATGGCTAGCCATCGAGTTCGTCTCCTCTCATCTAGCAGGATTCCAAAAATTATGCTGACTTGTGGACTCATTAAAAAAACGCTGAACTTGAAGCGCACACTAACAATATGCTCTATTTTGGTGTGGGTTAACTAACTGTGTTGTTAGCTCAGGTAAAAATACGCAAACGGAGCTTACAACTTATAGTTTAACTTATGTTTAAAATATATCTTTTTTTATTGCAAATTCATTTAGATTTCAAAACTCCTACAAGTAGTTATCTGGTTGTTTAAAGAGCATCTGAGTTTCGACACGCTTCGTTTTGCAATGCAATTCATCTTGTTCGAGTTTGCCTCTCATTACAGCTGCCACATGAAGAATTTCGTTGGCTCCCCATATACATATATACTTCTCTTCTTCTCTCCTTCTATCGTTCGCTTGTAATTTAATTAAAATGCAAGTGTATCATTAAATTGAAGCAGCGCCAAGGCCTTTGCATCATTTGTGCATAAAACCTTGGCCTATCCAGCCTGGTTTCTATCTATATATCCATCCATCCATCCATCTATCTACATAGCATACTGCTCGGGTATATCCGTGTCCATGTGTGCGCCCGATGTTTGTGTGCTGCTTGTCATTAATCTTTCGACGGCTCATCTGTGCTCCGCTCTCTTACTTTGCTGCTCCTTTGAATCAACTCCCGACAACTGTGAAAATTGCTGCCGAGCATTTTCAATGGCAAGGCTTTGTTTTGTTGTTGTTGCTGTTGCTGTTGTCTAATGATCGCGTGCAGTTTTTCACATGTTTTTCATAATGGGGCCAGGCGTCATATATCATAATTGTGCCAAACTACTATAACCAGATATACATATATATGCACAAACGAGCGCTCTTCACTTACAATGTATCTAAGACTCGTTTAGCCTCAGAAATACATATATGTATATATGTGGACTTGGACTTCGGCTTTGGGCCAGATGCAGATTTAAGCTAGTTGATTAATGTGCTCAATGTGCATACTTGTCAGTTGTTATAAATGTACTTTGCTTTCTGTTAATCACAGCAGCAGCAGCAGTTTCTATTCTTTTTACTAGCACAGAACGCTTATTATAAATTGATAATCTCTCTAGAAGAGGGGAGGGAGTGAGAATGGAACACATGTTGTCGTTAATTAATATAATAACTCATTTTTGCATTTAAATACATTCCAAACAATTCAATTGATGCCCACCCACTAAGCCGAGCAATGCTCAATGACAGCTTTCGGAATGTGGCAATTGAATTTTAACATATTCATAAGCAAATTACCAACGCTTTTATAATAAAAATGGAAAACAACTGTAACAGAAGTGTTGAGATCGCACTAATTACATGTCAAGCGACAGCCCACACCCTATGCCTCAGCCAATCTCACACCACCCCACACACACATGGGACTGCATGCACAGAGAGCCAACACCTTGGCGCATAAATTTACAACAAACTACGCATGTCACCGCGTGCGCAAGAGTGACTGCCCCTGTTCTCTCCTTCCCCTGACTTTAAAATGCATGTTGCATGTGGCATTTTGTGAGTTTTGTGTGCGTCGTCAACAACGGCGTCGCCTGAAATGTGTCAAATGTGAAATTTATGTCGACAGACAAAGTTGTTGAGTGTACATACATATATGCAAAACTACATACATAAAAAAAACTCACTTGTGCGCACGCGCAGCAGCCCCCACCTTACCCCTTTGCACTACACTGCAACTGCAACTCCGCCCTCACGCATTTGGCTTAAAAGAAACAAAAAAATGCAACAAAACAAAAAAAGGAACATTTAAATAAGAGCCAAAACAAGTTGTTAACTTTATTAGCGTTCATTTAACTTATGCGCAAACAGAAAAAGTGATTTGCATAAAGCGCGACTTGCAATTAGTTGGCATGCAAATCGCATATGTTGGCCAACACAACAGACTGAAGACGGCAAAACTGTGCAGACTGCTGTAGACCGCTGAAGACTGAGTAAGTCTTTTTGAGTCTTCGGGTCATAACTCAAATGCTCGCCTAGAGGGCAGAACAAAGTGTTTAACAGAAAAATGTTTGTACAAATTCGTTACATGCTAAAATGCATGTTACTTGCCAAAAGAAATGGTTCCATCTTAATGAATGTATTTCAGTCGAACTTTAAACAAACTCTATGTCATTTCTTAGTTTCCTATTCAATTCGTCATATATAAACTCATTGACTGTCACGCATTCACACGAATTGATATTCACAGCATTCATTTCATTTTGTTCGTGTTGTTTGTTAAACGTTGTTCGCTTGTTAAATAACAACAATTGTTGTCGTCGCTGCTGCTGTTGTAGGGCAAACAATTTGTGCTTTTACATAAATTTACGGCTCGATTATGAAGGGAATTCTTGTCATACTAATGAGCATACAACAATGCACGCACACGCACTAAACACAACCCATGGGACCAACAGCAGCAGCAGCAGCTACAGCAACAACCACAATAAAAATACCAACAAAAATTGCTGTTGTTCCTGTCAATTTTTCATAGATATTCTCATGTATGCTCTATATTTAGCATGTCACAAATTCTCAGCTACTAATTCCATGCACTCAGAGATTTTTTCTGATATATTTCTGTCACAAACAGTTCAAGGCTATTTTGATTGATGGTTTATGGGGTTATTTGTGCTTAGCAGCTCATTTGCTTGTGAGTCACGCAGCAACTTTGATAGTTTCTCCACTCTCTTAGTTAGGCTTCGAGGCTACTTGATGCTCGTTTTTACTACAGGGCTTATTAACTGCAATTGAAGAGGCATAAATAAAAAACTTCTCATTTCCTGCGTGGGAAATGTCGAAACTCTGGGCAAACTGAATACCAATTGAGCTTTAATACATTTTTAATTGCAAGCTGCTCTAAAAGAAACAAAAAACCAAAACGCCTACTCGGCAAAAAACGAACTTTCACTTGAAAGAAATCGGGTGCCCCTTGGAGAATACTCGCATTCACGAGATGCAGTTACAAGCGGCGAGTGATAATAAAAACAAAAAACAAGCAAACGCATAAATTACAACCCAAAATTGGTGAAGTCACTCAAGTAACATACAAAAAACTATATAAGGAAGTCGAGTGTGGCACGCTCGAAAATGCGAATTAAAAACAACGCAGCAGAAACAAAAAAAACGAATCGACCTAC
The DNA here is from genome assembly GCA_030179655.1 of Scaptomyza flava. Lineage (NCBI taxonomy): Eukaryota > Metazoa > Arthropoda > Insecta > Diptera > Drosophilidae > Scaptomyza > Scaptomyza flava. The sequence continues at coordinate 11,292,989 of JARNME010000404.1, forward strand.
ATGGCGTATACGTAATTACAAATTTATGTGAACGTCACTTGATATGCTCGAAACAACAACAAAAAAATGGGCAACTAACAAACCTGGCACGAATGCATAATGCATACGAGCAACTGCAACAGCAGCAGCCGCCGGCGACACTTGCCACGTTTGCCACAGGAATCGAAGTTGGAGCCGGCGCGCCGAGTTTCCCATTGACAGCTTTGACTGTTCATTGCTGCTGCTGCGCCGGCGCATCGTTACTTGGGCGTTTGCCACACGCAAATACCCTCAAGCTAGGCTGGAAAATCAATAAGCGCGCACATGGTACAAATTGTGGCAACGGCGCAACAGACCCACGGCTCTTTCCAGATCGATATCTGGGCTATGATTTCTCGTAGTTTCTTGGATTTCGTAATTGCAGCTCTAATCCAAGGCGTCATATCTAATGAGGCGCAAAAAGAGAGGCGTGACGGACCGCCTGCTCGCGGCAGGCAGCACAAATGTCAGGCAACATTTGCTTACAACATTTTGCACTTACAATGACTACTTTTTTTTTGCAAAGGTGGGACTCACAGTGGGTTGAAAACCCGCTCCTGGCAGCAACGACTACGACGACTGATGAAGCCATTAAATTGAAAATTATATGGAAGTATTTGTTAATTGGCGAAGTCAATTGAAATTAACGCTTGCATGGACATGAGTTTTTTCCATCTCTTTTAAGTATTTGTGCGTAAATAACATCGAAATTACATTACATACACAACATAGACTTAAGAGGTTATGTCAAAATGTTATTACAACATTTTAATGGCGTTTTTTTTAACCAACCCACAACATTTACGATTTCTGCTTCACTTATTTCAACCTTGACTTATTCATCTTATTGAATCCTCTTTGTTGCCGAGTCATTTATAAATGACTAAGATTTATTCAAAGCATTTTGCGGTTTAAAATTTAATTATTCCTCTGGGAGAATTCTTGAGCAGCTTATGAATTTCTAGCAAAAATCTTTGAACATTTTTATCTAATTGCTTCCGGGAAAGCGGCATGAGCTTAAAATATATACATATATGAAAATCTTTTCAAATGCAAAAACAGTCACGCATATAAAAAGAATATTATGCACACTGAATGAGATACGCAGAAATATTATTCACAACGATGACGTGAACAAATTTCATAGACTATCTGATATGATAAACTGACAAGCGCACAGATTATCAAAAATGCAAAACAAAAATCAAAATAAAGCAATCCAGAAACAAACAAAAAACACCTCTATAGAGGATGCTGTTAAGGGAGATCGAAGTTTTACTTTTCTGGAAAAAAACAAGCTGGGCACGCATGGGAAATTGTGAAATCATCACGAAAAACGCTGCAAATTCTTGCGCTCGACAGCGAGTTACGTGAGCCGCATGGCCAAAACAAAAGAGCCAACAGCAGCAGCCGCAATGAATGCATGAATGAATGAATAACTGAGTGAGTGAGTGAGTGAGTTAGTGAATGAACGTGAGAGTGAGTGAGTGATGCAATGAGTAACAGCTACCTTGGCACAAGACACAACAGGCAATATTGAAACAAAAGCCAAGTGCAAAATGAAAAACTAAAAGGAAAATCTGTGTTCATTGTTTGCTCTCGCGCGTATTTCCACAGATTTTCACCAAAAACTTGCTGTTCTTTCTATCTGTCTCTCTCTTTGTCTTGTCGGCATCTTTTGTTTGCTTTGCGGCTTTAACGTAAACACTCAATATTTATTCTTTTGTACTATTTACCTCTTTGCCGCTTCCGCTTATCTCTCTACCTATTCACCTATCTACCTAGACCGCAACCGCAGCGAGCGTGAATCCTTTTGCATTAAGTCTGATTTTTATGGCTGAAGCATTTTACGCTTTTGGCTTTGATCCGCTTTCGTCTTGGCTGTGGGCGTAATTGAAAGCGGCGAATAGAGAGCCCACACAATGGCGCATAACAAATTTGTAAGCCAACTATTTAGTGGCCAAAATCAAAGGCAGCAACCGTCCCAATAAATCGCATCCATCTACATCCTCTTTCGTTGTGGCCATGCGGCGTATGCGCAATCGGTGCAAATGGTAGTGGGGTGAAGCGGGTGGGTGGTGTTGATGCGAGTGCCTGCAGCAATTGTGGGTTATCCCACTGATTCCTGCCGGCAAACCATCCTGCAATGCCTGTAATAAAAATGTCGAAACGAAGGCTTGTGGGCATTTGCCAAATACTTCGGAATTGTTAAACTTCATGCTATTTCAATAGCTTTATCTGAGTGTGCGAGAGTGTGTGTGTGTGTTTGTTTATTTGTTTGTGTGTGTAGTAACTGAAAGCTGTGGCCAGTGTTAGGCAAATATTGAAGCATCGAACACGTTTCAGCCAAATTGCATTTTTATTGCCACCTTCTGCAATGTTTGTGGCTGTTCACTGTATATTTAATGTGATATAGATACAGATCGTAAACTAATGGCTGTTAGATAAACCTATAGTTTGATATCTTAAACAATTTCTTAGTGAAGATTTAGTCAGTTAGTTAACTATTCTGATGCATAAATATTGAATTTTCCCTTGAATAGTTACTCAAGGAAACTTCCTATAGATTATCTTGGTGTTCACTTTAAGCTGTTGTTTAACACTATTTCGTAGGCTGCTTCCGTACGTGCTTTTGCCTAAAATGTCATTGTGTCCATTTTCCATTATCCGTTTTTGCTACCTGCTGTTCAACTACTTGAATTTCCTTTTCAACAAGTCTGTTCATTTTCCATTTTCCCCCCTTTTTTGGTTGCATTCAAAGGTAAGCAAATTCATTTGCATGCACAGCGCTTGTTTGAGTTTATTGATTGGAATTCTGATCGCCCTTGGTGGAGTCACCATATTAAAAATCTTTTGAGTTGGCAACAAGTGATGTGATGAGCAGCAGGTAGAAAAGCTCGGTGACTTGGCAAGTACTTGTAGTAACTAAATCAAAATGTTAGTCAGCAAATTTAATGCCTGCAACCTTACAACATTTGAGACTGTAAATTGAGTAAATTGCATGTAGAAAATCCCAATCGACTATTTGCATTTAAACTATCTAATCGGCAGTTGAGCTTAGCTCATCTAACAACTTCTAACACCTCTCTTTCTGCTATGTAGGTTGGCTTTTATTTAATAAACATTTACGAGCCTCTGCTACCATATTGAAAGGGATAGGGGGGGCTTTACAAAGGTGGGTGGGTTGAGGGTTGTTGGCTATAGTTTTTGTAATTTTTGTCATGCAATGCGCAAACACAAAACTAATTGAATTTTTCGTGTATGTAGCTCTTTGCTCTGTCTCCGTTTCTGTATCTAACTATGTCTCTCTTTCAATGTGACCAGCTCTTTTTTATTTTCTGCAAGTCAGCACGAAGGGAGAAGCCTCTCATTGTCTGTTGCTGCTGTTGCTGGTGGTACGTGCCACAATTTTGGCTTGTCACAGCCTTGTTTGGATGTTTAGGGTGTGCCTTGTTTTTAGTTTTTGTATGTGTTTTTTGTTGCTGTTTCTGCTATTGTTGATTGTGCCCCAAAACATATAATCAGCATATAATTAAAAGCTACTAACATGCAACAAATTACACGAAAAGTATCTTGTAGTCTCACAATACAAACAAGTCGTTCAAGGTTGTTCGTGATTGTGTTTTTCTTTTATTTGAAGTATTTTTTTTTATTGCTTTTCTCTTCTTCCTCAGTACAGTGCTAAAAGGCGTGGCATGCCAGACTGACCCAAAAATCCATTTAACGCCTGTAGAAACAACGCGAATAAAAAAAAGCAAGACCACAAGCCATTTTTGTTTGTTTAATATTCTTTTTTTGTTTATATGTTTTTATGCTGAAGCAACTGACACCATTTTTATGGGCCAAATTGTGCGTCTTTTGGCTGAGCACAATGAAATGCAATTATTCTGTCGAGTACATTCAGTTTTTTTTTTCGTTTTTCAAGTACCCAAAGCAGCCTACTAGACGCGTTTTCATTGTCCAAACCAAAAAAAGTGACCCAATTTTGTATATCATTTGAAGTTGTTTTTGTTTTGGTTGCATTGAAATAGTTTTTATGATTCAAATTTAAATGCAAGCTTTGCAGTTATTATAGCGAATGGTTTTTTTGTTAGCAAGTTTTATTGTGAGCACGTTATATGATTCCAAATGCGTTCATTGGCTTAGCTTGATATTTCATTCAAAGAGTCAGCAACTCAAACTCAAATACTCAAATTTATGCTTGGCCTGCGTAATTGCAGTAGCTGCCCGAATGCTCAGATCATTCCACAATGACATGGCCCACTTACAGTAACAGTCTGTTATCAGCAAAGCAGAACTGAAATTAATTAAATAACTTGTTATTTATGTATTTGAAAATATGTTTGTGCATTTCAGAGCATGTTCAACATTTCCTAGCAACATCAGCAGCAACATGTTGCAGTTGTTGTTTTGTATCTCTTACACATGTTGCTCCCAACAATTTGATAATTCCGATTCCTCCAGCTGCCAATGTGTTACGTTTTATGCTATTTCGCATAGCTTATGATGATTATTAAGCAGCTTATTGCTGCCAGCTAGGAATGCTCTGTGCACATTAGGCGTCTGTCTTTTATGTCCCTTTGTCTGTTTGTGCCCTGTCTGACCATTGCAAATGATTGGTAATTATGTTGCGCAGTCTGTGGGATAAACCTGCCCTTTTTTGCCCCATTATGGCCCCCTTTTTTTTATTGTTGTTGCATATTTTGCCATTGGCATAATCTCATAAAAATGCTTGCCATTAATGCGGGAACTGTGTATTTGCTGCAGGTTTTGCCAGTTGCAATCTCTCGTTTGCCATTGTCATCATCGTCGCTGCCGTCCGCTCGTTGATGCGTTAATTTGCATCCAACATGCACTATGATTACCCGCAGCAAATTTGCAGCAGCAACAGCTGCAGTTGCTGCCGTCACGGGACAACATCTGGCCATGCCCCATTCGCCTACTGGGCGCACAGAATATTGCTGCTACTGTCTGACATTTGTTGTTGTGTGGTTGGGAAAAGAGGGGCAAGCATTCATTTGGATATTGGTTTATTTGTTTGTTTGTTTATTTGGTTTTGCACATCTGCAATGTTGCCAATGGCTGGGCAAGTGGGCAAGTGGTCAAATGGTCAAAGGGACAGATAGACAGTTGAACAGTTTGTAGCGTTCGCTGTCATACGTTTGCTGTGTGCCCAGTGGCATAATTTGCATTTGTTTGTTGTTATTGCTGAGCAATATGTTGTTGCTCATTAACAGCAGCAACATACAGCGATTGCTGCTGATGCTGCTGCAGCTGCTGTTGTTGTTGTAGCTGCTTCAGTTTTTAATTATTAATATGCTGCTGTTGATGATGTTTCCAACGTCGTCAGCAGTTTCCACAATTGTTTGTGGACCTCAGTTATTTTTGTGTTACAGCAGAGCAGCAGAACTTTGTGCTCTTGAAGGATTTTCCCATATTCTGTTGTTGTTGAAGTTTTGTTTATTTTGTTTTTATATATTTGTTGTACATTTGTTTAACATTTGCCTTTTCGCGGCCTTTGTTTTGCCTGCTGCTATTTTAATGCTGTTGATTTAGTTGTTGTTTGCTTTTATTACTTTTATTGTTGCTGTTGCAGTTGCAGTTGCTGTTTCTTTGTTGTCTTCAACATCAGCTGGCCAGTTTAGTTATTTGCTTCACTTATCGCGCGTGTGTGTGAATCATGCAACACTGCAGATTGCCTTAGAGATGTTCTTGTTTTTTGTTTCTCGCTGTTTTATTTATAGATTTTGCAATTTCATTTGTTTGGCATTCTTGTGCATAAGACCGCAAGATTTATTGCACTATGTGCACCCCACAAAACTTGGCAAACGTTGCAAAATCCCTTGCAGAATCCAGCCCCAGCCAATGAACTGTTGGGTATTTAAAGTCTTTTGTTACATTTCATGCAGCTCTGATTCAATTAGCCGCCTGTCAGTTTGCAATTTACCAGCGACTTACGAAATGTGTCAGGCCCACGAAACCATTCAGCATCGCAATTCTTACGCTAAATTTGTTATTTGAATGGGCAAATCTTAATACTATACAGGCCGCACATCATAAAGTGCATGTTGCACAATTTGCTTTTGATCTCGCTGCTTTCACGCCAATTTCTTTGCGAGATCTCGCCTAGATATGTCCAATGTACAACAAATTTGCATATAGATAGGCTCTACTCTTGCAGGCAGGCAGGCTGAGATAATAAATCTTAATAATTAATACTTATATACCAGCACAGTGGGGCCACAATCAGGCAACAACATCTAAACAGAAGCCAGCCCACATATTGCAAGTATTTCAATTAAATTTTAAATATGTTTTTTTGTGGCAGGCATTTTTTGTTGGATTTAAGCGACGCGTCTGCCTGGCGCCTAACCAAAATGTAAGCCAATCAGCAGAAAGTGTTGCAAGTGTGGTTGTTGCAGCAACAACATTTATCCAAAAAGAGGCATACAACTTGGCAACATGGCGACGACTTATGCTGAACTCTTGGCGGATTTTCCATGCCATTCGCATAATCGCCGTTGACATTTTCATGGCAAAATTAGCACAAAGTGCATGCGTTTACAAACACACGCATAAACACGTACGTATGTATGTGTGTGAGCAACTGATAGTTGCATATATGAAGTTATATTCAAATGGGCGAATGCGAATAAATGGCAAGGAGATTGTCGCTGTTGCAGCCGCCGCAATAAATTTAACATGCAACGCAGACGTGGCGCCAAAATGTGCCAGCTTCGATGTCAGCACCGTCGCGTGTTGCAAGCTGCATCTGTAACTATTACTGTGTGTGCGTGTGTTTGCCACGCGGAATTTGCCACACAAATTGAAAACTTATGCGCGCATTAACAATTTATCAGCTGAAATGTGGGGATACACTCTCCCTTTCACTCCCATGTGTGGCAGCTGAAATGCAAAATAAGTTGCAGCAAAAAAAAAAAAAAAGGAAAATAAATACGCAAACCAAAATACGAAAAAAATGTGTAAATATTCTCGTATGCAAAAGAAAACAAATAATTGAAAATACAAAAAATAAATACATACGATGCAAATGCGTTAAGGAATGCGAAATTCGCTATGCGAATACACAAATCCGCATTTTGCTTCCTGTTTAAATGAATCTTTAATTGAACGTAAAAAGCGAACAAATTAAAATAAAACAATTATTAATTTGTATGTCAAGCTATGATCGTTGCAAAGCAGTTGTGAAAGTTTAAAATACCATTTTTACTATCGGTAACCAACTGCTGATAGAGTATTAAGATTTTCAAAAGCAATCGCGATAACGCTACAAAAAAAGCTATAACGTTGCAAAAGATATTAGGAAAAAAGCTTTAACTGACGTATTTTGTTTAACTAGAATAGAAGACAACTGAGTTCAACGAACCACAGAAAGATCTGCCACAAAACTGCTGATGTTGATCTACACAAAATCAGGAACAACAACAACAAACGTGTCATAATATATAATAACCGAACTCAACGAACCATAAAAATGTATAACAGTTCAAGCATATCGATAGAATCTAGCACAAGTTGTTTGTTGGCCATATAACATTCTCATTTCTTTCATTCTCATTCCCTTTTACATTCTTTATAACCATTCTATTTTCATTTAGTTTTATTTTTTTCGCCGCATTTGTTGACTTAATCGTTATCGCACCGGCCGCTGCACAAATTGTTGGTGTTTGACAAGTAGTCAACAACAAGAATTTTTGATAACAATTATTAAACGCCCCTTTGACACGCAGCAAGCACAAGGGGCACAAAGACAAGAAACCCAAAGCGGATGTTTTTATTTGTGGTTTGCATTGGAAAGTATTGAAGTATCTGTTTGTTGTTTGCTGCTTCTTCTTCTTTTTACTGTTGATTATAAATTTTCATTTAGAATTTATGGCCTTAGCCAACAGTTGACTTCTTGGCCTGGCCTGCGAGCTGTCGATAGGGTTTCGATCACAAAGTGCATGTCTGTTGTGGTTCTTTGTTATTTGAACACAAATTGATTTTCTATCAAGGCCATAAATTTCACATGAAAAGTGTTATTATTTTTGATATATTTATGATAACCTATGTACTATATACCAAAGGGTTGATTGCTTTTAAGAAAAGCAACACGCTACGTTTTACGTAGAACTAAATACTTAGAATGCAAGTTGAAATGTGTAGTTCTTAAAAAAGGAATTCTTTGCCAACCTTGTTTTTCTTTAAGTGCACAAACAGTCTATCGAATAAGTCTCGCGTTTTACCACAAGTCAAAAGTTAACTGCTTGCACTTTCGTAAGCATTTTCTTTAATTAGAATATGGTAGTAAAACTTTTCCCCACACAAACACACATTCATCTTAAGAGCATTTTGCATTCTCCATTTGGGGCTGTCGACGAACGAATTGCATGATTTTCAACACATTTTCTGCAAATTTTCACAAATTGAAAACGCATTCAACATATACTATATGCTTGTGTGTGGAGTTTGTGGGGTTGAAGGACAGTCGAAATATGTCAAGGTATGCCTTGGCCCGCCTCTGAGCCAAGTGTTTAGCAGGCTAAACGCTTTCTTGGCTCTGAGCCAAGTCTGATTATGCCACAGTTGACAGTCGACAGAAAATTTTCGGCATAGGCTTTTGCAATTGGGCTAAGTGTGTGTGTGTGTGTGTAAGCCAAGACAATGGCACAAAATGGCCCCAAAAGCCACTGCCGCACAGCCGCGCAACCAGCCTCTTTCCCTTGTTGTCTATGCATTCACAAATGCCTGTAGACAATTACAGTAAACAAATTCGCACACGTTGCCTGCTTGGCTGCTGCTGTGGTGACAGGCTGCAAAACAAGAGACGAAAATAGACAGCAGCAGCAGTTGCAACAACATCAGGAGTTGCAGCAGCAACATCAGCAACTAAAAGTGAGGGGGCGTTTTAGTGCCACGCCTACATGCCCTGCGGTCATGGCCATGCTAAGGCATATAGCTTGTATATTTTTTGGCAAGCCCAGTATTCTGGCCATGCATGAGATTTGAATTTTTCACACCGCGCCACGCCGTCTCTCTCTTGCTCTCTCTCTCTTCCTCTGTAGGCCCCTCAAGACTGCAATTTGGCCTGGTGCCTGCTCTTGCCTGAATTACTTTGTCCTAGCATACTTTTCTGGGCCATGTCATGATGCATGCATGTATCTTTCTGTTTGTGTGTATGTGTGTGTGCTTGTCACGACATTTCAATTGAATTTCTGTTGCTCGAGCTGCAAGCTCTTGAGCTACAAAGCAATGGAGCGAATATCAGCAAAGAAAACAGCAGCAGCAAAGTTGAATTGAAAGCACAGTGGGGCAGCTAAGCAAAATTCCATACAAAAATAACAAACGGGAGGCACTCGGCATAAATCATACCTTTCATATGTCCAGGTAGACTCGTGTAGATTGTTTTTGTATGACACTAATAAGATCTGGGGAACTATTTATTATCAAAATTTGAACAATAAAAATATTCAATGTGTTTGCACTCTGCTGCTCCCCGAGCTAGTTTTAAGTTACAGCCAGCCTCAGAGGCGACCAGAGGCATCAGCTGCCGTTGCAGAAGAAAGCCCTGTAGAGGAAATATCCACACATAAAGTTTTTTTCTGTGTTTTGGTGCTAGACTGACTGACGCCGAGGAATCTGACAACGTCTGTTGGCCTCTTGCCATGTGGGTTGCTTTTGCTTTGGCTGCTTGTTGTTCACACACACTTACTGATTTATGACCAACAGTAAGCAATTCACAAAATGCATAAACAGGCCATTGCAATATGGTCTTAAAGTCAAAACATTGTCACAAAACCAACTCTGAACTCGTTTCCAAATGCAGCAGCTGCCAAATTTTGAGTTGTTGACTATATTTTTCATAATTTTGAAACACAAGTGATTAATTGCATTTGATGTGAGTCATCACAATAATGTTGGACCACTTAAATGGTCATGTGTCGAAAGTCTGATAGTTGCTCAAGCTTTTGAGATGTGTGAAAATGTTTGCCAGATGCCAAAAGTATTAGCTTTATTTTTGACTGCATCTCACTATTTGTCTGTCGAATTTGGCCTTGCGCGTGTCACAATTTTGTTTTTGCTATTTGCCACACTTGTGTGCAACGCCATTTTCAATTTTCCAATTCATTTTGCTTTTATGCCAGCTTGTTGAATTCGCAATGCACGTAGCATGACATGGAAAATATGTGTCATGGCTTTGCGGCCAATGACGCGACAAAAAGCAACAACACAACCACAACAAGTTTCAGCTCGACCGTATTTCTCCAGCTAACCGCCTGCCACATGCCACATGCCTCATCAAGACAACAAGCAGCTACTGTTTCGTCTTTCTCCTGACTTTAAATATAGCCTGCTGATGAATAGCTGCCACGTCTGCTTACAGTTGTTTTGTCTTTATATTTTGTTTCTTCTTGTCAAACTCATTTGGTTTAATTTGCTAATTTTATGGCCACAACATATGGCCAGTTAATCGGGGCTAATATTTATGCACATATGTATTTATGTATGTATGTAGGTGCAGCGCAAACACATAAACCTCATGTAAAAACCATTAATTTAAATTATAAACTATAAAGACGAAAATGGGCAACACACACACACACAGAAGATGAATCTATGCCATATAAGTCGATTGTGCAAAGCTCCCCGTTTTGCCGCTTTATGGATTGTTGTATTTTGATGTTGTTGTTGCTGCTGTCATTGTCATTGCAGTTGTCATGAAATGCGTGTCGTCAGCCCACGCTTTAAGCACCCACGCCATCACCCATCTCCTTTTCCCCCTTTCCACTTAGTTATCTATTCCGACTCAATTGTCACATGTGCCACACGAACAGCAGAAACTATTAACACATATAGTTTATGTGTAAATATAGTATGTTTGTTTGTATGTAGGCCATAAATTTATTGTTGTAATCGAGCTTAAAGTGAGACAATTATTTAAAGCTAAAAATACTTAATGTAACAACCTGTTGATGGGTATTACAAAGGGCGAGAATTAATTTATTACAATGAATGCATTAAACAGAAACAAACATAATAATTCTAAATTATTCAATAAACCTATAAATAACTGAACAGAATTTAATTACAAGAAGAGTTCAGTCTGGGCAAACTTTAAAGTATAAGTTATTAACAAACGCTCGACGAATGATGCACACACATTAAAGTAGCTTAATCAAAAAGAGAGAAAATAAAATTGCTGGATTGATATTCGTTAAGAGAAACCCACGCCTATGATACTATGCCGACGTAATGGGTGGCGCCAGCCAACTACATTGAACCACAAAAGCTATGAGCCATAAACAATTAGGCGAGAGTCACCGCACCTACATGCAGAGAGTGAGAGGGAGAAACAAATAAACGATAATTCGAAGATGATTGGAAGACAGCATGAACGAAGACAAGAGATTTTACCATTAACCACAAACAATGTTTGGTCTATAAAGACTTAAGTGAAGTAAACACTGACTGTCCGTTTATGAAGTTATTAGATGAATACATATTTTGTGTAATAAACTAATGTTGAACTTAATTTATTTTCTGTTGTTATTTGCAGGCGCCACATGCGGCGGCAGCTGCTGCAGCAATGCCACCGAATTGGAACTGCGCCACAAGGCAGCTGGTAAATTTGAGCAACTGCTGCATCATCATACAAGCAGCCTGCGCGGCATCCTGGAGACCACAGCCAGCCAATTTCAAAGTGAGTACATGAATCTATGAATCGCAATTTGAAACGAATGCAGTGCCAGAAAGCTGGAAGCTGCTAAACGGCAACTGGCGAACGCTTTTATGCAAATCAGTCAGAGAGCCAGTTGGTTAGTCAGACTCAAAGTCCGAGTCACAGTCAGAGTCAGAGTCAGTGGCAAAGTCTGAAAAGTTTCGAAAAAAAAAAAACATATACGTACATACATATATCTTTTTTCGTGGCAATAAATTATTTATAATATGCAAATATGAGCGTGGGTCGCGTTAAAATTATGATGATAACTTTTATTTTATTTTGATTTTGGGCGTCGCGAAGTGACTTTAACAAAATTAAACTTGAAACGCGAAATTGATTTGTAATTTGCATTTGTATGCAGATCGAAATGATAATACGAAATGTATTTTTTGTTTTTTGCCCAAATCCAGCTCTCCTTCAGTGTCGGGCGAAACCCGTTGCTAGCTGTTTGGAATGCAACAAAGTGTCTGCATCTAATTAAAATGGCATTAAATATTGTTGTTTTCGTTCGTATTGTTTTATTGTTGCTCATCGCCTTTTAGACAATTTGCAAACTTTGTTTGGGTCACGTTTTGGGACAGCAGCAGCAGCAGCGGCAGCAGCAATACAAGAACTTTTCAATGCCTTGCAAATTTGCTGTCGTACATGTTGTAAATCTCGCTTTAAAGGCGTGCCCCCAGCTCTCAGCTCTCAATATATTAATATATATATGTATGTATATAAACTGCTGTTGTTGACTGTCGGCTGCAGTTCTTGGAAATGGGCGCGCATTTAATATTTAAAAATTTTGCTGTTGTTTGCTGCACCCGGCTTTAATACATATAACATTTGTTGTTTACAGCCCGCGTATCCGACTACAATTTGTATAAATTAATATCTTTTGTTTGCATTTGATGATTGTCCCACGTCAGTTAAACAACGCTTTTTCATTGATTCATTCAGTATTTGTGTTTATTAGGTTGTTAAAAAAGAAACATAAAAAAAATATGATTGAGAAATTAAACTACAACAATGGTTGTAATAAAATAATAATATTTATAATGCATACCAACTTTTATTTGATGATAATCTCAGCTTGATCCAAATACCCAATGGGCTTTGACAAAACCTTTGCTCTTTATACATACATATTTAATATTCAGTTTGCATTCAGTTGATTTTGCATGATGTCATGTTGAAGGTTTTTTGTCAAACGCAGCGCAGCGCATTAAAGTATCCCACGTGAAATTTCAAATGCAAAAAAAAAACCAATTAATATGCAATCAGCAAAATCATTTAGCTGAATGTTTGCACAACCATTCAAATGAAATTATACATTTATTTCAAATTGCAATTGATGAGCAACAAAGTTACAAAAATATATTTATACTATGTATAAATGTAGGCGCGTTGCTATTAATAATGAATGTGACCTATAAAATATAAAGCATATTATAAAAATATGTTTATATGTAGATTTGAGTGTTGAACATAATTAATGCTTGTCAAACAATTTGCTGAATTTGCAACAAAAGCTGCATAGCTTATAAGCCATTTAGCATTAGGGATTTCGCGTAATGCGCTTGGCTTTAATATCTTATTGTAACTCTCGCCTCCTTTATACTAAAGTGATTTACATCGTTTCACATTTGGCACGACCGTGCGTATGCGTAATATTAGTGCAACGTGCAACTCTACAAACTCTTCGAATGCTCAACTATAAAATTTTATGCTTGTGTATTTATGTTTATGACTTCTTTTTATTTTCGCTTACGCATAATGTTTATGTTATTTTTGTGCTGTTTGTATATATGTATATACAAAAAAAAATATTCACATTTCTATTTAGTGCCACAGCTTGAGCAGCTCAAGCAACAACAACAACAACAACAGCAACATTGCGCATATGCAGCTTTCCAGGCACTTTTTCTATCCACCACCTACCTCCTCCCTTTGCTCTGCTGTTGCTGCTTCTTTCCGTTTCCTGGCTGATTGTTGTTTGTGTTCTGTATTGTTGCGTTTGCTTTGCTGCCTCGCCAAGTTGCATGTGTGCGCTGGTTTACATTGTTGTTTTTGTTGTTTTTGTTGTTTCTCGTTCTGCTGCTTTTGTGCGAATGCATGTTTCGTATTATTTTTAAGCAAGTATTTGCGTGTGTAAACACGTTTCGCAGCTTACGAATTATGCCACAGCCTCCCAGCTCCCCCTCCCCCCTCCCTCTTTTTTCGCCACACCTCGCCAGCAGCAGCAGCATACCCCCCAGCCAAGTGGCAAAGACAGCAGACGCTGTATGTCTCCATTGCACTTACAACGTCCACAGACATCTCACATCTCCCCCTTCGCCACTTTCTTAATGCGTTCGCCTTAAAAAACTAACCCCCCCCCCCCTTCCCTTTTAAAATGGGCGTGCGCCTGCATAAAAGATCCAAATGCTGACTTACCGATCAGCCAGTTTGGCTGCCTGCCACACACACACACTCACGAACTTTTTTTGCCCTTTGTGCAACGTAAAAAAAAAAAATAGTGGCAAAAATCCGTTTGCTTTATATATTTTCGCATTTTAACAATGCAACAACAACAACAACAACAGATGGCGTCACGTGCACTTTCATAAGTCGCAACATTTGTGGCACATTCCATTGTTGTTGTTGCCGTCGCCTCTCTTAAGTTGGCCCAAGTCTGTTTTTGGCCATATCTTGTGCTTTGCTTTGCTGCTGAAGCTGTTGTTTTTGTTGATTTTGTTTTGGAACGAACGAAGCAAAGTGGTTTTTGGCCGTCATCGTTTGTTAACTGCTTTTGTTTGGCCTGTCACAAAGTGAAGCTGTTAGATAGTTGGTTACTCGCTTGGCCAGAGAGCACGAACTTCGAGTGTTCGCCTCACAGTGGCTGCAGCAGTTTCCAACTGCTAACTGCAACAATGTTGGGCTATAAACAGAAATTGAAACTAAGCTGCGAGGATTTGGAACGTAAAACCAATGTATTTATTTGTTTTAATATTGATCAAAATGCTGTGCTTAATGCAATAAATTGCCTCAAACAAAAACTCGTTTGAGTTTGGTGCCATAAAAAAGCAACCAATTAACACAATTCGTTTGTTCAAAGAAATTCTAATTTAAATATTTATTAGGTATTAAAAATCAGTCGGCCTTGGGACTGCAGCTACAGTTTCTGAATGAATTTGCTAGAAACAATCATAAAAAGTCAGCTTTGAAATAAACGCATCTAAAACCAGTTGAAATTAATTTATTGATTTCCAATTCAAAACAATATTAATAAAGTCTTTTGCGGTTTGTCAAACGAAATGCGAAACTGCGCAACAGGTTTCATTAATTAATTTGCCAAAGGCAACAACAAACAGCGCCATTTTGTCTACCCAACCACCGGACTTAGACAGTTCGTTCTAATGTTGTTCATAATGAATATACTTAGTTGAAAGCCAATGTAGCAAAAAGCTTCAAGCGCACACATTCAATTAAAGAGCGAGTGAAGAGATAAGTTGAAGGAAAAGGCCAAAAAGAGACAATTAATGCGTATGCTCTCAAGCATTTCAAAATGATGCAAAAAATATGAAGTTCAGTCACGACCGGGAAAGTTGAGAGGCTTTTGCTGCTGCTGCTGCTGCTGCTGCAAAAGTCATCCAATTACTTTGACATTGTGCAAGGATCTATGTTGAAAGAAGAAGCTAAGAGAGCTGCCACAGCTGTTGGAGTGGACGAGGCAAGTCAAGTCGTTGCTGTTTGGGGCGTGCCCGAGTTGGCACGCCTGCCCCACCAGAATAGCTAGTTACAATACAAGCACTTAAACACTGGTTGCTGCATGCTGCTGGTGTGCACAGTGTGATGTTGCCATCCTATCGATGCAGATAACAGCAATTATCATTGAAGTACATAGTACAAAGAGTGCGAGAGAGAAAGTGAGAACCTATGCTATAATTATGTTTTGCTTTACCTTAAAGTCAAACCAATGAACGCAAGCCCACTGTGCACATTGCCACATTGCAAAATGAAACGAAAACGCGTCTAAAGCCAGACTTTGTGTAAAGAACATAAAGCGATAGAACCAAAGCTCAAGAGGTAGAGCAAAATCAAGAAATACATGCATATAAAATGCAAATAAAAAAGCGCCAGATACTAAAATTGTAATATCCGCAACACACAGGAACGCAACAACAACAACAACAACAAAATATAAAATAAAAAACGAAGCTAAAACGACAAACGAAAAGAGACAAAAAAAAGAAAGAAAAAGCGGGCTGAATAAAAACCAAACCTGTGGGCTATCCCTGCATACATTGACTTGCCATGGCGTGGGAAACAAAAATAGCAGAGAACGCCGCCAACTGCGAAACGCGGTCGCATCTGCTAAACCCTCCCTCTAGTCCCTTGGCACGGAACCGGTCGCTGCTTGGACCTCTTGGACTGCCATACTAATCCATGTTTGCCTGCCTGCCTTCCTGCCTTCCTGCGCCTTCTTCTAATGAAGCAATGAAGCCTAGCCAAGCTCTCTGTGATATTTGTTCTATGAATACGTAAAGAACTTTGAATGGATATTTAGTGTAGCTCTACCTGATGGCTTGGGCTTGGCTACGTCTCCCACTCTCTGACTCTCTGGATCCCTTTAGCACTTAACGTATTAGCCACACTTTGTTGGAGCATTGTCTAATTCAATCTGAATGTCCGTTTTGGCCATTAGTGTGCTCAAAGTTCCAATTTAAAAAAAAAAAAGCCTTACGACTAATGAAATTTTCATGTCACATTTGGTATACCAAAAACCATTTTGCTGTATGTGTGTGCATTTCGAATTGCGTTAGTTTCAGTTCCGTTGACACAGACAATAATCAAGAGGCCCCTATTAATTCCGAGAAACACAGAGAGAGAGAGGCACACAAATTGCAATTAGTTGTGCACCAGCAAAATTCAAGTTCTTCATATTGTTGTAGTTTTAAGTCACATACATAAGTACATACATATCTAGTCAGACTTTTGATATACAGCCTTAACATTTAGCTATAGCTGCAGAGACTACAAAAACAACAGCCTGAGGTCTACGTGTGTGGGCTGTGTGAAAACCTCAACTTAATTGCTTATAGTAGGCCGACAAAGCAGCTGCAATAACATTAAGTATACGCAGACATCGTGCTAGGCAGGCAACTGACAAATGGCAATTTGATAGACAAATGTTCGTCTTGCTTGCTTTGGGAATTTCACAATATTTTTAATGCAGTCTTTGAACTTATAAACGTTGTTAAGAAAAGCGATTAACTTAGTCAAAGAAAGTCAGATAACAACGTTTTATTGTTATACATAAAATCCTTTGAGACATTTTGACAACTGCATAAACAAAAATATTACATCAATAAGTAAATAAGAATTTTATACAATTAGTTTTTTCAATTTATTCTATTTTTAAAATTCAATTTCAAGTTAAACAACAAACACAATTTATTCCATTGCGGCAGAAACGATGCAAAAAGAAGAAAATATTGCAACCAAGAAATAAATAAATTTATGTTTTTTATGCTACAGTTTTTTTTGCAAGTCTGCACTTGACAGTTTGAAATGGCAGCTTTAACCTTGTTTGCGGTTTGAAATGCTTCTTCCGAGTCTGAAAGCGTTCGGGCCTAAAGGTCTGACAGCTTGTCAGCACTCTCAGTTACTCGACCTCTCTTAACCCTCTTTCAATATATGCACAAACATACATAAACAATTCAATTGCAGCGGCAATTGCAACTACGATAACGCTTTCAATTGTAATTACTGCATATAACGCATTTTGAAGTTGGAAAGCGTGTTAATTATTAAATACTCTCCATCCGCCAGTTTATGGCTTCATTTGAACAATGTGGCCAACTACTCAATGAGATTAGCGGCAGGATGTGTGTTTGCCAAAGAGAAGGAATTATATGGACGGGGATTGTATGCAGTGTTCATAATTAATTGAACAATAACAATGTTATTGTTATCGATTTGCTGCCAAATCCTCTCACTCTCTCTCGCTCTATAACTTTATCCATCTCTTTTTATATATCCTGCGCAATTATCAACGTCAATTGATAAATGATTAGTTGGCCAAGTGTTGTTATTGTTGTTAGTTAGAGTCTTGTTTGGACGAAGCGAATCGAAAAAATCGCAAGAAAGCTAATTAAAAGGGGTAAACGCTGACGCATCAAAGGCCATTAGCCGATAAACAGGCAGACTGACACACAAACTAACAAGCCAAGCCCAAAATCAAACCAAGGCTGAGAACGGAAATGCTTCAAAGCAACAACAACAACAACAACATAAGCGTGATGTGCTGAGTACAAAAAACACTTTGCCCAAACGAAATGTGTGATTTTTGTTGTTGTTGAGGCTTTGTGTTATTTTGGATGTTCTTGCCATTTGCCAATTAACAATAAGATTGACACTTTTATTTAAAAAAAAAAAGACCAAAACGTAGGCCATAGAAACACAAGATTGCAATACAGAACGCTTGCTACGCTTTGACAGTTGGTTGGAAAGAGAGAGAGAGGAAGAGAATGAGTCAACCAAATTGACAGACTGACTGAATGACAGGCCCAGAATACTTTTTATATGTATGTGTGTGTATGCTGATTTTGAGATTCGATTCGGGTTTTGAGAGGCATTTGTAATCGGCATATTAGCTGCGATAATAACGTGCCACAAGCCGAGAGTTGCATGTGCTGTCTGTCAGGTGTTTAGATACAAATATACATATATAGATGCCGAAAATCCAGTCAGACAGATTTCTCTGACACATTGACAGATTATTTCGAGCAGCGCTGTGATTAGCATTCACCCTCAGTCTTGATTTAGGCGGCTTTGAAAGCGTTTCAATAGATTTGATTGTTGATTGATTGATCGACTCAATTATACATAAAACTTGCAATAAATAATTCGAACTAATGCCATAAATGGTTGTAAAATTGCTGAAATTTAATGAGAAAATGTGTTTTGCTTAAGCTATCGATTTTTATGAATAATTAATAAACAGCGTCTTAGAGGCGCAAGTTGGCGAATAAATTTGATTTAATTAACTAAAAGCACCGAAAACAATAGGAGCAAAACTTTTGCCATGCCAACGGCCAAAATGATAACAAATCCCAGAAAGGCCATTAAGCCACGACGACAACTGAAAGCTGAAATCCCAGCAGCAGTCCAAAAAGAGTACGAAAATACACAGAGAAAGAACAGAACAGAACAGAACAGAGTGATTAAATTTTACTACGATGTTGAACAAAACAATAATATACAAACATGCATACTTATTTGATATTTCCTTTTACTTTTTCTCTTCTCTACCTCTCGTATGTGCTTATCAGGTCACGTCCTGGAACTGGCGGAACAGTCGGAGAACAAAACGTTGAATGTCTTCTCACAGGTTTATAGACGAATGGTGCCACTGTCGCAAATGTTGATACATCAACTCTATACCGAAATCATCAAGTATGTACTAGTAGCCAACGACAACCAGCAGGATTTGACAAAGCTATAACATTCTCTTCTTCCTTTGTTACTTCTTATTTTATGCAGCCATTTGAAGTACACGTCAAACTACAGCAGCAATAATGGGCAGGGCAACAGCATACTGAATAGTCAGAGCAGTTTGGAGGATGCGCTGCACAAGTTCTTTGAGCATCTTTTTCCCGTCGCCTACCATCAGGCGGTGCACTTGACCAAGGATAACTATGGCGAGCTGCACGAAGATTACACCAACTGCCTGAGGCACAACTATGATGATCTGCAGCCCTTTGGCCAAATACCCAAAGAGATTCAGGCCAATCTACTCCAAAGCGTTCACATGTCCAACATCTTTATGAACGCGCTGCTTCAAAGTGCCGAAGTGCTCAGCGAAACGGATTCGTTGTATGGCAAACAGATGACGGATACGTGCAAATTGCATCTGCTCAAGATGCACTACTGTCCCAACTGCAATGGACATCAGGAGCAAAGCAGACCCAAGGTTTGCTACAGCTACTGCATGAATGTGATGCGGTGAGTGTGAATAAAACTTTAGAAATAAATGATTTTGATGATTTTTGGTTCTTTGGTTTTTAGCGGCTGCTCGGCTCAGTATTCTGGATTGTTGGATAGTCCCTGGTCAAGTGTTGTTGAGGCTTTGGATAATCTGGTGGCCACGCACATACGCTCCGACAGCGGTATTATGAGCACCATCAAGCAGCTGGACACCAAGCTCTCTGAGGCTATAATGCGAGCTATGGAAAACGGTCCAGAGCTAGAGAAGAAGGTGAGTTTCCGATTCAAATTTTAACTAAATAGTATAATTTTAAAATATCAATAAATTAAAATGTATTTTAACTTGTTCCGCTTGAGGTTAACCTTTATGCAGTTCACATATGTTAAAAGTATTTTCCGCTCTTTAAAAAAAAGATCAGCTTGCATTGTACCAGGACGTTAAGGCTTAAATTGCGTCTTAATTTATGGAACATTTTAAATTAACTTAATGAGCAGCTTTCAAGCGAGCGAACCAACCATTAACCAGTTTGATTGTTCAGGCTTACATTTAAGTGGAATGTTAAAATGGATTTAAAATGTTCAATTAGATGACATTTATTCAGTACACAGCAGTTGCAATTTGCATGCAACGCGATGTGCTGCGTGCCACAAGCTGGAGCAGCTGTAGCGACTGTGGCCACACGTGCATGCGTGGCAGCGATTAGCGTGGGTCACATGGGAAGTGGACTTAAACATGCACATCTCTAAACCGATTGTCTTCCTCCTCTCTCAATATCTTGCAGGTGAAGAAAACATGTGGCACGCCCAATCTGTTGCCCTCGCTGACCGCCGCAGAAGCACATCCGGTGCCACAGCATGGCAGCATCAAGTGGGCAACGCCACCAGATGCGGGCATTGTACATTTTCTGTCCACCATTGAGAAATCTAAGGAGTTCTTCACCAACATTGTCTACAAGTAAGTTCAGATGGCACAAGACAAACATAAATTTATTCAACTTTGACCAACAACAACAACTTTTTACAACTCTTACGAGTGCTACATTATTATGCCCTACTCGCCACCGGACTTCTTGGAGTTAAAGTTGCGTAGTAGACCAATAACATCATTCAGCAGGCACACATAGAGCGGTGCAAAGACAGCAAGAAAGAATATCAAATTGGACCACCAGCAATTCTTAACAATTGGACGACAGGCAGACTAGAAAAAAAAAGAATGTATACATTTTAGGGTTACAGATTATGGACTTGAGATAGATTAGAACTTACGCCTCGGGGCATGGCTTGAGATGGCGCCAAGCAAAAGTTGCGTGCTGTGTTGTGCACAAACAATATTAGCTCCTTGAACATTTTCAGGCTGTTCTTGACGAAATTTTTGATACAAATAATAGTTTACGTTTGTGTTTGCCAAATGGAAATGCTAATACGAGATACTGATATAAAAGCTAACTGAGTTATTTTTAATTTTGTATAGCTACTGTGATGACGATTATACTCAACGCGACGATCATCTCTGCTGGACCGGAGATCGCGTTGGGGACTACACACAGCTGCTGATGACACCTGGCACAGATACACAGCGCTACAATCCGGAGGTGCCATGGGAGAATCAATCACAGGTCAGCAAGCTCAATGAGCTGGTCGATAAACTCATCAAGATTCGGAAGAGCATTGGTGTATCGGTGAGATAGAAGAATGATTAAGTGTATCCATATGGTACTCATGTTATTTTCTCGTTTTATTTTGCAGGCGCCTGTCATTAATAATCACGATATACAGAGTGACATGGGTCGCGAGGGTTCCGGCGGCGGTGGCGGAGGAGTTGGTCACATTAGCGACGATGATGAGGAGTACGGCAGCATACACGGCTCCGGTGATGGATCTGGCGATGGTAAGCCTTTTCTATGGCACTTTGAAATGTAACAGCGTACGTAATCGATAAATGTTTTTGTTGCAGGTCCCACATCTAATTTCGATGATCATGCTGGCACCACGCCCATCACTAACAACGATATTGAATCGCGCGAGAATTCAAAGACAGGCTCAGCTTCAGCGCTGACATTCTCAGCGACAAGCCTACTGCTCATCACACTAGTCACAACACTCTACAATAGCTGTAGTTAAAGCAGCAGAACTACCCAAGTCCCAAAAACAAAAAAATAAAATAAAATAATTTACATATAAAAACGCAAATATATATCTAAAAGTAAAATGCAAGCAAAACAGAATGCGAATTGAGCGCACACAAAGTTCGACGCAATTAAAACATTAGTTATGATTATTATTATTATCATTATGATTATTATTTGGATAATTCTTAAGTTGTTATTATTAATTTAATAGCCTTTAAGCGCACCAACTTTGCAATCAACAAGCGCGTTTGAAATGCAACAAAACAATCGTCAATCGTCAAACAAATAAACATAACCCCAAATTGAGATGCGGTACGTCTCTCTATTTGGTGTTGCCAACCATTTCTTCTAGTAGCTTTCCCTCAACTCCTAAGCTCCTTGTTGCACCAATCTAACTAGACTTTTGTGCCATATATATAGAATTGTCTTGAGAGGTTTGCATTAAGAATGACAAGAAAAATAAATACAGTAAATAAAATAGGCTCAAATCGATCTTTAGCGAGTGCAGTTCTTCAAACTCATATAAATATACACACATTAATACATACATACATATTTAACATACAGTACGTAAAATACATATATATAAAGCTCAATGTTCAAAGCAAATTGTTCCTTTTTGGTGTAAAAAAAAAATGATTAAAGTAAATACAAATAGTTGCTGTTATGGCTCATTTAGAGAAAGAAAGAGAAAGCAAGCTCTTTGATCGATACGTATAAATGCATGAATTTAAAGATTTAATACTGTTAGCAACTAATTAGCCGCAGTGAGTGTTATTAAGCAAATACAAATTATTGTTGTCAACATTTTTGAGCGCTCAAAGAATTTAAAGAGAGTAAAATGCATACAAGTAAATGGAATTTAGTTGAGTAAACGTACTTTTGGGAAATAAAACTAGAAGACTTACAGCTTTATACGCATGAAACGATGAAAATCTATCTATACCCATGTATATCTATAGATATATGTGTACGTACTATATCTAATATGTAGAATTATTTAAATTAATTATATAAAATATATATATAATGTGAACAATTGGAAGTAATGTCATAAAATGAATTCAATAACTATGTGAAATAATACGAGCACTGCAAAATATTAAACATTTTGTTAATTTATAGTTTTGGTCAAGAGATAAGAACTGAAAAGCTGCTTTTGACCAAGCAAAAAATGCCTCTTGAAAAATGTTTTTTAATTGCAAATGCTGTAGATGTTAACCGTTAGCAACTAAACTAACTGAAATTCACAAAAATGTATCAACTTTTGTGTTGCATAATAAAATTTATAGCAATAAACATAAATAATATGGCAAAAAGTGCTAGCACTAAGTTGAAGAAACGAAAACAATATAAAATTAAGAAAAAATGAAAAATATAAATAACTACAAGCATAAATAAATATATACAGTATATTAGCGCGTAAAGTGTAATAATTTAGTGTATAATGTGTAAAAAGAAATGGTTTAATGAGAAATTGAAGCATAACATTTAGTTAGTAGCCAATTAACAATTGATAATAATACAACAAATTGATCTACTTACTATAAAGATATAAAAATATATATTTATGCATACTATTGATTGCTATGAACTAATGATCGCAACTAAAAACAACAACATCAACTCTGAGAATAGCTGTCACATGAATACATGTGTGTGTATGTTAAACTATGTATGATTATAATTTTTATTATTTAACTATTGCATGTGATTAATAATATTTAAGTTAAACATAAACGAAAAACATATTATACCGTAACTTATGTAAAAATAAACAAAAAGAACGCAATGTGCGAAAAAAACATGATAAATCATCTTTGTAAATCTATTCGAAGATAACCAATTCAAAAAAAATGTGCACAAACAAATTCAATGTACCACTTTTTAGACGCATAAAACAACAATAAATAATTATGTAACAAAAACTCAACGAAAGTCTAAGCCATTTATTGAAAACTTAAAAATTTCTATCGCTTATTGAGCAGTTTAAAATTGAAATGAATAAAAAAAACTTTTGTAATTTTGTTTAATTTTAAAAGCCAATAAACGTCTACATTTTAAATTCAAAATATGCGCGCCGACTGGAATTATTTTTCACCGGAGCGTTGCCACTGCCGAACTAATGGACCTGCCAACTTGGCATAAAATGATGTCGCTCAACACGAGCTGGTACCTTGTTCCAAAGATGTGGCAGCACTGCACATTACGATGCATCGCATGTCATAAATGAAAAAAGGCGCGAACCTAGCATAACGCGGACACAGCAGCTGGCGGCAAGCAGCATTTTGTTATACTTTGATTGCATTTGCACACAAGCCTGGACTATATTTGACGCAAAAGAAAATAAACACACAATATACAAATGGCACGCCGTGATTATGTCCAGGATCGAGGTAAGAACAGTGAAAAACAACAGCATCAATTGTGTTAAAAACAAAACTCCACGTAGAATCGATCAAAACATTTTTGGCCGAATTCTGCAAATGCGATGATGATGGCAAAAAGGAATTTGTCTATGGCGCACAACTAGTGAAGCTAGCACATCGCGAGCAAGTGCTAATTACCATCGATCTGGACGACGTGGCCGAGTTCAATGAGAGTCTCGCTGAGGCTGTTATTGCAAATTGTCGACGCTATACAGCAATCTTCAGTGATGTGATTGCAGAGTTGCTGCCGAGCTATAAGCAGCAGGAGGTGCATGCCAAAGATGCCCTGGATGTGTACATTGAGCATCGTCTGATGATGGATGCACGAACACATAATCCCATGAATCAGCGTGACGAACGCAATGCATTCCCAACAGAACTAATGAAGCGATTGTGAGTACACAAGGATTAACTTAGTGAGAGAGTAAATAACACATTCATTTGCAGTGAGGTTAGCTTCAAACCGCTGTCAACAGAGAAAGGGCTCTCTATACGAGAGGTAAAGGCTAAGCAGATTGGTAAATTGGTAACGGTGCGTGGTATTGTGACGCGCTGCACCGAAGTGAAGCCCATGATGGTAGTGGCCACATACACTTGCGATCGTTGTGGCTCCGAAACATATCAGCCGGTTAACTCTTTATCGTTCATACCCATTCATGAGTGCCCCTCAGATGATTGTCGGGTGAATAAGGCTGGTGGTCGCTTATATCTCCAAACTCGTGGATCCAAGTTCGTCAAGTTCCAGGAGATAAAAATGCAGGAGCATAGCGATCAGGTGCCCGTTGGTCACATTCCACGCAGCATGGCGGTGCTCTGTCGTGGTGAGGTGACCCGCATGGCACAGCCAGGTGATCATGTGCTAGTCTCTGGTGTCTTTTTGCCCATGGTGCGTAGTGGATTTGCACAAATGATTCAGGGTCTGCTCTCAGAAACGTTCTTGCAGGCGCACGTAAGTTGTTTAAATAAAACAGCAGCTGCTCCTTAACCCTGACCCATTTTCCTTCCAGCGAATCATATGCATCAATAAAAACGATGACATTTCGGACAAGGATGCCGAGCTGACTCCCGCAGAGTTGGAAGAGCTGGCACATGATGATTTCTATGAGCGTTTAGCCACCAGTTTGGCACCCGAAATCTATGGTCACTTGGATGTGAAAAAAGCTTTGTTGCTGCTGCTTGTCGGAGGTGTCGATAAACGGCCAGATGGCATGAAGATTCGTGGCAACATCAACATCTGCCTAATGGGTGATCCTGGTGTGGCCAAATCTCAGCTTTTGGGCTATATAAGTCGGTTGGCAATACGCTCGCAATATACTACGGGTCGTGGTTCCTCTGGAGTGGGTCTAACTGCAGCAGTCATGAAGGATCCTCTGACCGGTGAGATGACGCTCGAAGGCGGCGCTTTGGTTCTGGCAGATCAAGGCGTCTGTTGCATTGATGAGTTTGACAAGATGGCAGATACGGATCGTACAGCCATACACGAGGTCATGGAGCAGCAGACCATATCGATAGCCAAGGCAGGCATTATGACAACTTTGAATGCACGCGTTTCCATTTTGGCTGCTGCAAATCCCGCCTATGGTCGCTACAATCCTCGTCGCACTGTGGAGCAGAATATTCAGTTGCCTGCTGCATTGCTCTCACGTTTCGATCTGCTGTGGCTCATACAGGACAAGCCCGATCGGGACAATGATTTGCGTCTGGCCAAGCACATCACCTATGTGCACAGTCACAGCAAGCAGCCGCCGTCAAGGATCAAGTCACTGGACATGCATCTGATGCGTCGTTATATTAATCTCTGCAAGCGCAAGCATCCAACTATTCCTGACGAGCTCACCGACTACATTGTGGGCGCCTATGTGGAGTTAAGGCGTGAGGCTCGCAACCAAAAGGACATGACATTCACCTCGGCACGTAATCTTCTAGGCATTTTGCGTCTCTCTACGGCATTGGCACGTCTGCGTCTCTCGGATCGCGTGGAGAAGGATGATGTAGCAGAGGCACTGCGTCTGCTGGAAATGTCTAAGGATTCACTCAACCAAATACACGAACACCAGAAGGGACAGTAAGTATTGAACATTTGTCTATTTAGATTTGGTTTAAATTTCTAAATACTTTTCACAGTGTTCCCAATACTTCGGATCGCATTTTTGCCATTGTGCGTGAGTTGGCTGGCTCTGGAAAGGCTGTTAAGATTGCTGACATCATGGATCGCTGTACGACAAAGGGATTCAAACCGGATCAGGTGGACAAATGCATCGACGACTACGAGGAGCTCAATGTGTGGCAGGTCAACATGGGTCGCACAAAGATAACATTTATGTAAACCTGTCCCGTTCAGAGCTAAGTTTTATCTTATTTTACACTCGATTTTAAGAACACAATACATTTAAAAACTTTTTAAATTTTCATTATTGTCATTTATAAATAAAACGCATACATTTTTCTCTACTTTCATGCATAAATTGACTTTATTTTCGTCTAGACTTTTCAAAGACAATAAAAAGGTTGAAGTACAAACACATACATATATAGACATTAAGTTATTTAAAGATATGTCAACTAAACCGTATTCACTTGCAAAGCTCAGCTTTTGCCTCGTTTCTTTTAAATTCGTTCATGGTAAATCCTTTTAGGAGAGCTCACAAGATAAATGTTGACCAGTTAAACAGACATTGATAGATATATAGACATTTATAGGATAATGTATGACAATAAATATATAGTTTGTTTCCACTTTGCGCTAGTAACAGCAACTGATTATAATTTAAGCATCTACAAACTCTTGTTGAAGCTCAAAGCAGCTCGGAGTTTATTGCGAATACGAGGAGAGTTCCAACGATTTACACCCGATGAACCGACACCCACCACAGAGCGGAGTTCACTTGGTGAGATGCCCTCATCGACATCGTCGGCTTCCGTTTTGATCTCCATCTTCTGGACAATAAGACGCATTAAATGATGCTGTTGCTCCAACATTCGACTAATGTCACGCAACTTGCGACGCTGTCGATCCATTTCGGCATTGATTATATCATCATTGTTGTCGAAGCCTATCACATCCATTGCAGCTGTGAAAAGTGAAGGATATTTGAGTGCAAGTCGGGCGATTTTGTTTTCTGGAACACTTACAATCTTCAGTAAATGGATTCGAGAACCATTTGCGTAAACAAAAATCAAGAAAACCAAGTTTACACTTTGTGTCATTGGGGTACTCAATCAGTTCCATCTTATCCACGCGCTGCAGCCAGACATGGGGTAACTTTCGCTCCAGCTCCGTATGGAGCACCACCTGCATGGCCAACCGCTTGAGCTGTGCATTGCGACGCACTGACTCAATGTCGCCAACAGCCAAACCGATAAGCAAGTTCATCAACAAAATGGGCATCAAGATCATAAAGACGCCTTCAAAAATGAGTGTGATTAGTCGGAACCTGTTGAGGATTATGCAAAGTGGACTTACTCAGTATCAAGAATGATGTCATGGGAACCTTCAATTGATCGCGGTAGTAGGGATTCACATAGGTGCCCACAAAGTCCAGTTCCCCGAGCATCATTGAAAAGGTGCGCAACAGAGACATGGGTATATTTGAAAATGACAAATGATTGGGATTCGGCTGCGGATCAATTATCTGAAATAAGTAATATTTACTTCTAGACAGATGTTCAATTAAGTGTTAAAATGACAGCCTTACCTTGGAAAGCAGTATATAAAATGCCAATCCAAAAGCAATAATCAATATGGAGAACACCAACAGCACTTTAATTAACGTCTGCAGTATTTCCAAAAACATCACCACATAAATGCCAACTTGATCGAAACGTTGTAAAAAGAGAAGCAAACGAAACCAGGATAAAAATACTGCAATCGATGCAGCTGAATAATGTATGGTATTGATGGCGCCATCGGGCTTAAAAGCGGGTGCTATCATTATCAATGCGGTTAAATAAAGCACCCAGGAGATGAGATTAACTGTCTCCGCTAGGTAGTGCAAGCGCTGCTGATACATTTGTATGATTTCCCTCATTGAATTGAGCAAGATATAAACCACAATGACCATAGCACAAAAAAGTATTGCCGTAGTCCGATTAATACTCTCTCCACAAGACACTCGGCGTATCTGAGCAACTTCCGCAATAGTAAGCGAGTGATTCGAAATAAGCGGATCCCAGCTGTAAGCAAAGTAATGTTATGACCAGTAGAGCTATAATAGGTCTCTTAACTTACCCCTTGCAATAATGATTTAAAGTTGTATTGGCGCGGTAACGTAGCTCAATATTGTTCATCATTAGAGAAGAGTATATTGTGACAAAGACCAAAAAAATCGAGTAGATCAATAGATTAGCCAGATGAAAGTATTTGCCATAAGAGTTCCATTTCATTTGCAAATACTTTTGACTCAATGGATGTGCCAGCAGTTCAACGCGTCCATGTGTAACCATTGTCTAGTCAAATAGGTCATGTTTTATATATTAGTAAGCGGCTTTTCAGGCTCAAAAATAACACATAAAACTTAAAATAATATATATATATAGAATACAAACACCAAACATAATTACAGGAAAGCAGCAGGTGCAAAAGAATAAAAAAAAATACTTTTTGGACGATTTTACAGTTGCCTTTATTTAGAGGAGCGAATAACAGTTCGAGTTTTAGACTCACATTCACTACAGCCAATGGCGCTGGACGCCATTTTGCATCATTGAATTCTATACGCTTTTCCTCGATTTGCTTAGCCGTTTTTTGGTATGGCCAAAATGAATATTTGATCTAAATAATGTATTTTTAGTTGAAAAAATAATCAAAATATTCAATGGTTGTTCGTTCGTTGTTGTAGGTGAGTTCATGAGTATATGAGAGAACGGATGTAGCGGACCCTTTAAATGAGAAAGAGAATCTAAGATTGACATCTAAACTAATAGCTTATTTTGCCCAGGGCTAATAAAGTTTCAAGTCTTAAGGCAACAGATAAAAAAAACACACTCAATATATATTGCATGCATAGGCTACTTTTTGGTCTGCTTACATTCAGGGCCGGCAATGGAATAGGATTTGATGTGATGATCGGCTCTCCGGTTTTCTCATCAACCTTGGCAAACATATCAGGGCATTGTAAGAATGTAAATGAGTACCTAATCTAAATTTTTGAGTATTGTCAAAGAAAAGAGTTACGATTAACAGCATGTTATCAGCAAACAGGCCAATTTCAAGAAAATGAGTTTATGAAATGATTTCCTGGAAAAAAACCAACTTCAATTTTGGTCAACGATAGACTTACGTAAAAGCTCTTCGAATCCTTCTTACAATTCGCTTTGGTAATGCACTTATCCTGCACCGCCTCAAACACCTTAGGCATTGAGGCAATCAGTGCTAAGGTCACGCAAGGATGTTTATCGGAGCGCAACGCCATCACTTCATTGGCCCTCTCCTCGTGCGTGACCATTGCGAGCGCAGCCTCCGGATATTTGTAGTAGATGGCATAATCAATGGCGCTCATATCCAGCACATTGTACACCAGTTTGCAGCCCATTGACATTAGTACAGAAATTGCATGCGGCTTATTCTCCATAGTGGCTAAATGAAGAGCCGTGTTCTGTTAGGAAAAAGGGAAAAAGCTCTTAGAGACTCTGCACTATAATTTAAGCAAAATATTTTCATTGAAAACAAAAAACTATATAAAACTTTCTCACACTCACCCCATCCTTGTCCACCTGATCCAGCAGATGCGAGTGCACCGAGTGCAACAACTCAATGGTCTCTGTGTACCCAGACATGGCAGCCAGCTGGAGTGGATTGCGTCCAGAATGGTCGCGATGAAGTAAAGCACCCCGATTTAACAATAACTGCACCACACGCGTATGTCCCTGTTGTGAGGAAATATGCAATGGAGTCATACCAGCGCCATCGCTCTCATTGATGATAAATGAGCCCTTCTCCGAGTCGAGCAGCTGCCGGACTGTATTGTATCTGCCGTAGCGAGCGGCGAAGTGCAAAGGACTCTCATTGTTGTTGTTCTTGAGATTAATGCAGGCTCCCAGGCGTATAAGATTCTCCAGCGAACGTATGTGGCCATCGCGACTGGCATAGTGCAGCGGAGAGCAACCCATATTATCCTTCTCATTTAACAGCAATTGCAGCTGCGCCTGCGTCTGGCAGCTGGCCACCTGCTCCGCAAAATCTGTTAAACGTCCCCCATTCATGATGACAAAGTGCAGGACATTGCGCGCAGCAGCATCCTTCACATCGATGCTCGCACCGAGACGTATTAACAAATGCACTGTAAGCAAACAAAGTGTTTCATCATTTTTGATAAATAACATGCACTTGTTTTTCACTCACCAGTTTTCCAGCCACTGCGGGAGGCAGCCAAAAGCAAAGGTGAACGATGCTCTTTATCTAATGCATTTATTTCGGCACCCTCATTGACCAGGTAAGAGACGATATCGGGATGATCGAACATCGAAGCGCAGTGCAGTGGAGTCATC
This sequence comes from Scaptomyza flava, assembly GCA_030179655.1. NCBI lineage: Eukaryota > Metazoa > Arthropoda > Insecta > Diptera > Drosophilidae > Scaptomyza > Scaptomyza flava. The sequence continues at coordinate 11,323,726 of JARNME010000404.1, forward strand.
TTCTGTACATCCGTGCAACTGAGACAAATACGTTTCTCCAATGGCTGCATATCAAACATCAACTTAACAATTTCAATAGCGCCCTGTGTTTAAAAGTAATGCAGTTAGAAAGGTTAACAGAAAAGAGCAATACCCTTCAAGCTGTAACTATCTTTTGTGAAATCACTTCGGATTTCCAGAAGTCGGAACTTTGTAACCATAATCTTTCCTTTTCCCTCGTTGTTCCCATGATATTCTGTAACATTTATATACCCTAAATAATACCCTCACTGCATGTTCCATGCTTTCCCTTCTATCCTTGTGCGCCTTGCCCTACACTCAGGTAGGAATGTTTTGTTATTTGCTAAATCATTGCCCTATGCTCAATGCTTTCGGCCACAAAGTCACGTTCGTCTCAACACAATTTGCATAAGAATTTGTCAAATTAAAGTCACCTAAAATATTTACGCACAAGGCAAGGAAGCAACAATGTTTAAGACGGAAACCAAACAGAGCTGTGTTTCGTTATCAATTGCTGGCCAGCCAAGACGCAACAAACAGCAAATACCCGTATGTACTATATATAGCCAACGACGACGACGACGACGGCACTTGGAAATATGAGTGATGTCAACGGTACCGTCTAGCAGCAAGGCTTAGTTGTAAGGGCATGCAACACCCAACCACTCACCTGGGCGCACGCTAAATGAACTGGCGTCGAGAGATCATGTTGCTGTGTTGATATTTTAGCGCCTGATTTAAGGCACAGCTCCACGGCCTTTATGTCGCCACCATGGACAGCTGAATGAAGCGGAACATTGCCCTCGGAATCGTAAAATGATATCATTTCCTCTCGTGTGCAACCACGTTGTTCGCCCCACTGTCAAGGTTAAATATATGTAAGTGTTATTTAAGCTGAATGCGTTTAGAAGTTGATAAATACTGCGAGAGAGCAAACATTAAGATAAACTGTACAGAAAATACAAAAAGTAATCGTTGTAAGAAGGTATATATATTGTAAAGGGCGCATTGAACTTTAATTAATGGAACATTCTAGGAGTTGAAGGATTCTAAGAAAACACGTTGACCGTCTAACATTTGATACTTAAAAGATTTAAACCCTGAACCCATGTAAGGGAAAACAGGGTATAATGATTTTTTGAAAATGAATGTAACAGACAAAAGTAAAGCATCTCCGGCCCTGTAAGTAACACGTATTATATATTCAGTACCTACAGCTGATTGTCTGTATGAACGCACCGATCTCAGAAACTGTAGAAGCTTAATAGACCAGATTTAAAACATAAGCTCTCAAAAACCAAAAGTCGAAAATCATCGATAACTTTTCCGGATTCCAATACACACATGCAAACGATAACAATGTAATTTTGAATTTAAAATTGAAGAGTTAAAATAAATAAAAATTTCATCAAAATCGTTTGAGAAACACCGGCAATATCGAAGATGAAATCTAAGCATTCATTATCGAAGTGTTGTATGCACTTTTTGTATATACATACATGCAAACAGGGTTAAGGGTATCTCCTTGTCGAGCTTTCACGTCTAGAACTTTCTTACTTGATTTTTTTGTTTTTTCTTTGTGACTTCCTGCGAGCTTTTGACCCTATCATTATTTAGTAAAGCAGATTGACAACAAGCTGAAGTTAAAAGAAATCGATGAGTGGACTATAAACTGTTCGAATTTGATACGTTTATAATTGACATCGTTGTAAACGGTAAGCAACTCAGCGTAACGCAATGTCAAACTCAAGAGAGAACGAAAAAAGAAGCACTAAAATGGGAGGAAAAAACTGAATGAAAAAGAGTATAAAAGGTCAACTGATTGTGATGTCTGAAGCCAGCAATATGCTGGTAGCAGCATGACTGCATTTCGAATCAAATAAAGTGGATAACCGCTCGGGGACATTAATGGGCCACCACTTAAGGCTTTGACATCAGATCAGAGCAATGCGCATGGAGTTGCCAGAGAGCGAGAGAGAGAGAGAGAGAGTGTTTGTGCGCGTGTGATGCGTTGCTGAGTGCAATGTATTTGCTATAAGTGTTCTACTACTTGCCTGAAAGAAGACCTCCATTGTTTTCGAGCTGGCGTTTTTAGCCGCCTCATGTATAGGATAATAACCATTGTTGCAGGGTCTACGAGGGCATGCATCAAATTCAGTAATCTGCAAGATACGACGTACGCAATGCATAACATACCATCATTATTTTTACTGTAACTACGCATACCTTACGTAATACGTATATACACATCTACAAGCACACACACTAAGTTACATGACACTTGATGAGCTTAAAAAATAATGTTGCATACTTTTCAGAGCAGACAAATCAAATTATGTGTACAAACCTTCAACACATGATAAATTACCATTGAACAATTTTTATAGTATGTTTGTGTGGGTGACAGTATAAATATATGTGTGCGATTTGATTAATGGTCAACTGAGCATTTTAGAAACAAATAATATGCATGAGTAACTTAAAAAACTGTAAAGAAGAATAAAAACAATGCTAAAGTAAAACAATCAATATGTACATGTGTTGGAAGGACTCACACCACCTACCAGGATACGAGCGCACTCCTCATGATCATAGATGGCAGCCAAATGCAGAGCAGTCCTACCATGCTCGCCGCCTTGCTGTATGTCAATAACATTCCGATACTGACCCATCACGCGCAACGATTTAGCCTTATTCAGCTCTGTTGCCAAATGCACCGGCGCCTGTTTCTTCTCATTCAATATGCCCGTATCTACCGGACTGTGGACAGTAGAAATAGTAGAGCTAATTAAATGAACACAAGCACTGAGCTTCGAGTTGGCCTCATCTTACTTACACGGAAAGCAAAAAGTCCAATGCCTCGTAGGCATCACATTCGACGGCAATATGTAGAGGCGTGTTGCCGGCATTGTCCTTGGCATTGAAGTCTGCAATATGATTTATGAGCTGGTGTAAAGCGGCTGGAAGCTACTCATTGCCACTACTCACCCCCATTCTGATCGCGTATGAAGCGCAAGATGTTGACACGATTCCTGGCCGCTGCCTGATGAGCAGCCGTTCGCCCTTTACCATCTTGGAGTGCAATACGCGTGTTATCTGCCATGAACAGACGCTTAAAATCATCCAAGTTTCCGGACTCGGCTGCCTGTTTAAGATAGAGTTTGAGATAAGCAAGCCAGCTGTTTACTCTGTAAACTATGTACACTTTTTGAGTGCTATGCAAAACTGAAAGACAAATGTGTGTGCTGCAACTTTATCCAACTTTAAGCAAGCCATACCCGGTTGCTAGGCCTGTTGTTAGGGTCAGCGGTGACAGCTTAATCAAATTCTACTGTAAATTGAGCATGGCACGAAATATTCCATTGCGTCGCCAATTACAACTCGACTCGGACTCAGACTCAAGCCCGTAAGAACACAAGCACAATGTCAACAGATTTTTAATCAGAGAAGGAATTGCGTGTTCTTTATTCACTTCGCTATGCTTTGGTCTATATTTACATTCTATTGTCTTGTCCTTGGTCTTTTAATATGCTTGTGCACATAATAAAACCGCTTAGGGGCAGCTGTTTATGAAATAGTGTTGTTGAAATTAAAACTCTTTTTATGCAGCTGCATCATTTTTGGTTAAAAGTTACGCTTGCATTTGATTCAATAAAGTCTTGCTGAAAAATCCAATTAACTTCTGTAGCAAGCTAAGCAGTTGCAACGTCTTGAGAACGTTGATTGCTAATCCCATGGCACTTAAAATTTTACTTCCTTAAAGCACTTAGCTAATTTCACGGTCTTTCCTTCATTCTTTCGTAATGTTTTTACCTGTAGAAACACATCAGCTTGAATTTTTGGCGCAGATGAAATTCGCAATATTCTCGCCCATTTGTTGGACAGATTTAAAGGAGCCATGGTCGGTAGTTCATTTCCAGTAGTACAGCCGCTAATCAAGTAACGTAATGGGCTGAACACCACTTCCCGTTTGGGGGACTCTTTTTCGCCCGTCATTGATGGCTCGGACATTAATGTCACTTCATTTTAATTAACTGTTAAGCAGTTACTTAATGGTATAATTTATGCAGAATTATAATTCAATGTTTGCTTCATTTTCAAGTTTACTTCATATTTTGCTTTGTTTTATTATTTGAGCATTTGGTTTCAAAATATTTTCTGTTATTAACAATTGCTGCTAGTTTTAAGGTGCACAAAGAAATATTTTCGATTTCTATATATTTTAACCATTAAAAAAATTCGTTGATTAAAATTTTTGAGACTTTTGACAATCACATCTATTAACACTTTTATTAACAATGAACGTTTCTATGTATTCCCAACAAATCTAACATTAATAAAACATATATTATAACTTTTCGGTTAACACAGTTACAATACTAGATGTTCTAGAATATTTAGAAGCTTTAAATCACTTTCAAACTTATAAAAAAAATCAATTTTTATTTATTGCTGCTGTTGAGCAGTTTAAAAATCACTTGAATTCAACGCGATTTTGTGCTGCCATTTTAGCTATCTGCACTTTGGCGGCCAACGAGTCCTGTTCGACTAAAATCTCGGCTCGAGCATCGTTTGCTTTTATTGCCACGAACGTATTGCCAACGGCGAAGACTTACGCCAAGCGCGTCGCGTGGTGAGTTTCATTTAATTTGTCAGACAATTTTCATTTTCATTTTGTTTCATTGTTGCTGTTAGGGAAACTTGTTGCGCTGCGTGTTTCAACAGCATTTAACTATTTTGCGACTCTCGGCTTTTTGCTTATCTTTCAGCTTCATTGTTTTCATAATTTTTATGACGAACAAACAAATGATGCTTGCTACTCGTACTATAAATGCTTTAAGGAAGCCATAGAAATCACTAGAAATCACTAGCTACTATTTTTATACATGGATTGTATGAGTACAGTCAATATCCGTGGATTTTCGCCCTAAGGGGGCAGCGTTTAAACACTTAAGTGAATTGGCGACCATTCGATTTATCAGGAACTACTCACCCGCAATATCCTGAAGGGGCTGTCACGCAACAGGCAAACCTGTTCAACTTGCTCCACTGGCAAAATGGCCTCCAATGGCGTATCGACATCGTCACTAATCATATCCACTCGCTTGGGCCCACCGCCGCGCTCAATTATCATCGAGAATATCCAATACTGCAAGAAGAACAATGCAAATTAAACTGATCCTTGCACATGTAGTTTTCCACGACTCACCTTGCTGTTGCGAATACTGCTGCTGCTGTTGGAACGCGTCTTTGTCGGCAATATTTTGGGCTGTGCCTCCATCAGATCTGGAGTTAGCGCCGAACATTTGACACCATTCCAAAGCTTGGGCATATTGGTATCGCTGCCGGTTTGACTCGGATGCCTGCCAGCTGTTGTGATAGTAAATGGTCGCAAATCGCGACTGTGCCACAATTGGCGACAATTTGGTTAGTTGTTTATGGCTATTTCACAATTATTCCTGCCACTATTATCAGCCACACAATCAATTGTCTAATTAGATATTGATTTGTGTAAACGTTTAATAAATGTCACCATGGAGCGTTTTCCTATTTAGATAACACAATATCCACAAAAACAGTGCTGCTCTTGTTATCGTTGTCGTTCAATGTTTAGGTTTGGCAACTGTACCGTAACGTTTGATATCAAATTGGAACTTAGTAGGGCTCAGACAGGCAAAAAATAAGGAGAGGCTTACTTAAATGTATTTTGGTAAAACCACTCATCAAAAAATGTATTCTAATATAATTGATTAGATTTTTTATTAGATCTAACATTTTTAACGCTTAAGAAATTTATATGTTATGGTGAAACTCAAGTCCCTAGTGATCATAGCTCTTGTGCGTTTTTGGTGTTTTCCCCGAGTCATCGGCCGTTTTGTCACCATTTTTTATTGTGTTTGTCTGTGGGGAGACGTTACCCAAACCCCATTAAGTGACAATGGCTAATTAATGGGACGTTTATTTTAGGCAAACACTATAAACGGCATTTACATAATACCAGACACTCCCTGACAAAGCGATTGACGTTTGTAACAGTATATATTAAACACTTTGTACCTCTCATCAACTATCACCATTTTCGAAGCGAAATTGAGAACCAGCTCATTCAATAACTCGATGAGAACTGTAAGCAAATATGTAATTGAAAGAAATCAAAACCTTTGATTTATACGAGTAGTACGTATTAATTAAATTAGAATGATTACTATCAGTCTGGAATTTGGGAAAAGGCAACCAATCAACTTGACGCATTAATTTATTTAATGAGAATATGAGAGCGTTGGAGACAAAGGACGAAGCCCTAACTATGTGATTTTGTTGTGCCTACTGTGATTATCCTGTCGGATAGTAACAGTCTGGTCACTAATAAATGATGAGTGGACAATATTTCAGTCGTCATTATTCGATTAAGGTGTGTGGCCGAATTGGCAAATTGAATAGATACGCCTCACTTTGTGGCATTCATTTTCGTAATTGAAAATTTTTCTATAACAATATTACTTTGTAAGGAACGAGTGTCCATTATTCTAGATCAATTTTATAGTTTCTTCAACAATCTTAGTTCAATAAAATGTGGTAGCATGTGTATATTTACCTGATGTCCAAGGAAAACAGATTTGAATTTCGTTTGATTTCTGTAGATTTCTTAGCAATCATATATTTAAATTTGTTTATTCGTGTTATTTTTGTTGAATAATTTACATTTTACTTTGATCTATAAATTGACAAAAATATTAATATTATATGAATGTTTTGTTATTAATATCTATTCACAAAAGTCAATTCACCTAAGCCTCAATATATGGAAAAAAATCAATTTCGATTGGTTTTGGATCAGTTTCTAAAGAATAAGTTTCTGTTGTTTTTTTTTTATCACACTTTAAGTACAATCATCTAAGAAGAAAAGCATTCAATAATTTTTTGCAACACAAAAAATATATAGTGCCATATGGTTGAATCTTTATCGAAAAGATTTAATGTGATAATTCGAAATGTAATATGCACAGAAGCTTGACAACATTTCTGAGTCCTTTGCAAGGTTTGGTTGATACAGCAAAATTGACAGACACTTGGGGACAGGAAGTAAGTTCTATACATTTGCACAACAACACTTTAATTATGAAACTTAATTAAACACTTTGACTGCAGTTACTTTTTCGCTTTTGACTTTTATCGTACCGACAGCTTCGCTAGCTGAGCTTCAACTGAACGCTCCAGCTCTTGCATACCGCCTATATTTCAGTTAATACTCTGCTAGGACTGGGTCTGATAAGCAATGTCGTTGTCAGCCTTTCGTCAGTTTGTCACCCGGTTCGACGCGAACTCACCCGACTCGTTAACCGAATAAACACACACACGTCTGCTCGAGTAATTAAACTGTCGGCGTTCACATACGCACATCGCAAAAAGCTAGTCAAAAAAATAAAAGCAATTTCTATATGTATTGTTTGTTACGTTGTTCATATGTGTGGGTGGAACTTTTATTCATGTTGGTTTATGGAATTCGCAGTTATTCTAGAACTATGTTTTTTTTTTTTTTTTTAATGGGCTAACTACCTTTGTGTAGGAGAGGATCTAGTAAAATGTAACTAGGGAAAAGGCGTTTCTAGATCTACAATTCATTATCTTGAAATAAACCTGCGATGTGCCATTAGATTGAGCTAAAAGTGGAAATTGTCAGCCATTTCAACAATTAATAACCTTTTTTCTATGAATTATAAAAACTTACCTACTTGTGTTAATATTAATGATTTGCAATTAACTATTATACAGTATAAGTATTATTATACATGAAGAATATACATGAAACTTTCATAAATAATTATCACATGTTCATGTCCAATGGAAACCCTCAAAGTCTGCTGGCAAAAGTTTGTACATACAATTGTATACTATATATCTGGGCAGCCTTATCGCTGACGTTTGAATGCCTTTTGGATTCAGAAAGTGCTTATTTGTCGCAATTAGCAATTGCATTTAATTAATCAAAAAGTAACGCGTCATTAACATAGATAACCATTTAATAACACTTAAAAAGGCAATACCAAAGAATGAATAAAAATTTAGCTAGTTATTAAATTGTACAAAATTTAAGTTAACTTATTGGAGAGGAATAGACAACATTTTATATGGCAAATTGGCAAAGAACAAAGTTAAACCCAATCCAACGAATAGCACAAACAAACCAATGTAAACGTATTTGCGTATGACAGGCCAAAGGATAAGATTGGCGGACTTGAAGGGATGCGTCAGGGGGTTGAAAGAAGTCTCCGGTCGGCTGTAAAATGAAAAGAAAAGCGCAAAAAAAGTGTAATGTTTGTATTTGAAATGCATTTAAGTATATATACTATGGCGCCTCCAGTTCCATTGGGGGCTGATGACCCATGCCAGCTGGGGAATTGGATGCCTCCGTCTCTGTGCAGACATCAATTTGTAATTCAATTTTTCCCTAGAGTGCAGACACTTATATATAAAGTGAACATCAAGAATTTTTAATATAATTTACGTACTCCTAGTGCATTTGGCAACTGAGAAAGTTTTCCGGAATCTGCTTGCAATGGAAACCAACCGGTTACACTTTTCCGGTTAAACAAATTGAGACGCTGGCGTGTTCTGGGAAAGCTCTTACAACTTCGTTCTGTGTCATACGGCATCGGCAGATGGGAAAGGTTAAGCTCAATCGCAGCGAGAAAGTCGTCACGCGTTATGATATCCTTATCCCAGACCTGTAAATAGATAATGGGCGGTCGCTTGAACTCGATCTCCTCGTACCATCCTCCCTTGCGCCGGATTACCATCTTTTTGTGAATTTTAATGAGCAGCACATTAATTATGAGTTTATAGTATTATTTTACACTCGCCAATTAGGCGAGCAAACATTGCCCCTTATGCGACTAGCTTACCATGTCCTCATTGGATGAATATTTTAAAGCGAATAACATGCGCCAATTAAAAGCAGCATCGCCAGCAAATGAACGGTAATGTATATCGGTCGATTGGTACTTGTTTGCATCCTGGCACCAGCTGCAAAATAGCCGCCGAAAAATTCGCATAATTGCATATCGCTTACACCAAAAAATAGGGGCCCAATTCCCATTTCCCCTACTTACCCAATCACATAGATGTCGCTCATTAGTTTGCCAAATATGTTTTTATCGCCAAACTGTATGCCTTTTAGATTTTTAACCACAACACGTATCTCGTAACCGATGGGCGGCACAGGCGTTATATCGATGGGCGGCGGCAGAAACATACTCTGCTCAAAGAGCTCAATCCACATTTGTAATTTGCCCTAAAACGGGTTGATAGCAAACTAATCGTTGGAATAATCTGTATCTCAATCTCACCTGTTCTACACCAGGAATATCATCGTGATAGATCGAGCGCGTCTCCACATGCTCGGGAACAAGCTTATAACCGAACGACGGCAACTTGTCCAGATTCTTAAGGGCAGTCACACTCAGACGCTCTTGCAGGTCCTCAGCTTAAAAAGGAAGCAAGTAAATTTATATCTAACCTATACATAAATGTAAAATAGCTCACATTTGGAAATCACTGTCTCATCGCCAAGAAGCACGCCATCCACATGGACAACATTGCCATAGTAGTATGGTGGTGGGATACCACGTGTCTGGCATAGTTTGGCAAGCAGCTGAGAGGGTGAAAGTGAATCGCGCCATTGATTATAGCCAATGCGATTGTACTCCTGAGAAATGCCGACTGTGGCACGATGTCTGCTTTGCCATCTGTCCTCCAGATCGATGCGTGTGGTACCAATGACTTCATCCTTGCGCTTATCATGATCATATATGGACACCTCGAGCATAGGATCAGCGGGCAGCGTTGTGTCCAACTCGAAGAAACTTCCAAAAACGGGATTACTTTGATTGGGAATATGGTTGGCTCGATCCGAGACCATTTTTCCAGCCACCGTCAATCTTACATAACAATCCGAATCAGATAACCAATCCCTGGGCCGTATTTGAAGTCCCTGAACTATGTAGACCCTAACAGTTAATCTTACAATGTCCGTCAAGGATTTAATCAATGCTTGCTGGCGTGGATTCATAAAGTTGGGCATTGGACGCGTCATATCTCCTCCACCTCCATAGTCAGGGGTCTCGCACACGCACGGAGTCAATTTAATTTGTAGCTTCAGCGTGGCATAAATGTCCTCCTTGGGTGGCCCTTGCTTTTTGAACTTGACCCCATGCACAAGTGGAACGGCCACAGCCCAATCCTGCAGATATCCAAACTGTGCCTGCTGTTCCAATTCATTGGGATATATGACTAGTCGATGCTTCCACACTTGTCCCTTGTCGTCCTCATTCGCATACATTGTATTGTAGAACTTGGTCCACCAAGTGAAACGACTTTCCGAATAGAAATCACTAGATTCTATGAACCTATCATTCCTTAGAGCCATCTTGTTGGCAAAGGGGGCAGTTCGTATGCCACAAGCCATCAAAATACGCATCCAGCAGCTCTTCACCAAGCCTATCTTTGGAAACTTGTCATACTCTGGCTCATCCACGACGGCTTCGTCATCTGGTTCGACTACTACCGTTGAGGTCGCCTCGGAGCTTTGACCCGTCTTTCTCACGCATATTTTTGTCCGATCCTTTTGCAAGAAGTTTGGATTGGCAGGTATCATAGCAGCGCCTAGAGTCGACTCGCAGCGGAAGCTACTGACCATAACATCCGTGGCTATAATGGCAGGCCAATACTCCTGCTGATCGGGTAGACACTGTAAGGGAGATTATGATGACCAAAATTAAACATTATAATCTTCGACATCTTTATACTTACCACCACTCCTGAGGCATAGGAAACCAAAAAGTTGATGCTGTTTCGAACTCGTGATGTAGACAGTCCGCTAGAGAGCAACAGGTCAGCCATCATAACTTTAATCCGACGTTTGCCTGCTGACTTCATTCCACTCTTTGTATAGTTACGCAGACCCACAAAAGTTACCTCGAGACTTAGGGGATAATCTTAAAATTAATAATAATATAATAGTTAGTTTAAGTAAGACTCACACGTAACTAAGCATATTGGGCCTTATATCAAGCGGAATGCCTATTGTATAATCTGGTTCTTTGTTGTCGAAGATCTGCGAGTATTTCTCTAGCTCTATGAACTCCACAGACATCAGAACCTCGGCCTGGACAATGCCATTTTTGGATATGGCAACCCACTTTAGCGGTGGTGGAGAGATGTTTGCAAATTTTTGCATCTTTAGCACTGGATTCTTGACGAAAAATTGGTTTTCCCCGTCTTGTCGATTGTTTTCAAAATCATATTTGGCGCTTATCACACTGACTAATGTTTGACCATTTCCCACAGCATCGGATGAGGAATTGTAGAGCTCGAGTGAGATCAGGGGTGGGTTCTTTAGATACCAATTTATACTGCCAGGCAAAGCGAGACCATCAATGCTAATAACCGTGTCCCAGATGGGTGAGCAGGTTGAAAGAGCTGGGTGAGTTTCGGCTGCTTGCGTTGCAAACAGAACTCGTATGTGTCCAATGCAGATGCTACGGTTTTCCGCTCCTGGACGTATTTTCGCCTGATGCACATACAAATTGCAACGGAAGAAGGTTTGCTCCACATTTGGTGACCAGGAGAGTGGTTCAGAAGTGGCCCAATCGCCGGAAATTTGGGAGAAGAATTCATGACGCTCCCGTTCTGGCACAATCGAGATGCAGCCAAGGACGATTCCCACATTACAACCACAATTGGTGCAGGAGTGAGAGCACGTGTTGCTCTTAAAGAGGAAACTCCTGACCTTCCAGCAATAATTGTTCGCTTGATTCGTCTCCCGCTGTGGAAGGTTCAGAAAGTGTTTGGCATTTAGACGACACATTCCCAACTGTTTGCCTCCCACACTTAAAAATATCAGCAGTTCCGGCCAGTCGTCTTGAGCGTGCAATAGATTGGATATTGAACTAATGTCTCCAACTATGCGGTGTAATTCATTCACAATATCAACGATGGTGGCATCCAAATGCTCTGGATAACAGAACTTCAGCTTTTTACGAATAGTGCGAAGATTATCAGAAAGCTTGGTAAAGTATTCCAGCAAACTTTGCTGCCTGTTTACATCCCAGGTAGTGCATCCGGTACCCATGTCGTAATCAAATCGATGCATTGTAATGCTCTCAATTACTTTATTTAATATACTAGATATAATAGACTTCAGGCACTTGGCTTGATCCCGATGCTGAGTGGGAAACTTGAGCTGAAATACCTTGAAAGTGGCCAGCTCAGATAGCTAGATTTAACATAATATTAGGTCTTTTTGAAACCGTAAAACTCCAACACGCACTCACCATAAAATTAGATATATCCATCATATGGAAATCGCCCTCGAACTTGATGCGATTGTCAGGTAGACAGACACGGAATAGGCAGGAATGTAATGGTAAATCTTGTCGAAAGCTTTTCGTATGCGGAACCGATCGACACTTGCCTGACGGGAGCTTCAAAGGACCCTCCAATGCGTTGGACGCATTCTCCGCCAGTTGAACCACAAACTTATACTGCGTAGCACTGGTAGGTATGTAATCACCAAGAATAGGCAGAAATTCCACTACAAACGTTTCATCCACCCAGTTTTCGGGTGCCAATGCTGATTGGGTAACCAACACATGACTGGGTTGACCTTCACCAAGCGTCTCAGAGCGTAGCTCCATCAAAATGCGACCCACATAGGTTAGTGGACTTGTGGGATCGTACAAGTGGAGATAAGTAGGACCAAAAGCAGGTTTATCTGCAAAAACAAAAACAAACAGCTAAGCTTAAAGAAATCGACTATCTTAAACCAACCTTTGAATGCAATGTCCTCAAAGGACAACTCGTATTCAGCAATGCATTTCCATGTTACGCTTTCTTGCATGATGAGTATTAGAAATCGCTGAGCAATCGATGGATAGACCCAGGCAAAGCTGATTTCCTGGTTCCATATTGGTGTTGTTGTATTTTTGGCCACAGACGTTTTGCCCTTGAAAGGATGGAATCTGTACTTTAAAAAAACGAAGAGTCAAGTCAATGCATTAAGGCAGATACTTTGAAGCCAGTGAACGATACTTGTATCATGTAACTGCTCTTCTTGGCAAACACCCCACGATAGAAACTCATAAAATACCGAATGTTGCTCTGCGTATCTGCATCCACATCCTCCAATAAGTTGCTGTTGATAGTCAGTTGATTAGTAAATTCAGAATTAAAAGACTTTCTACCTCTTAATGTCATCAAAATCATGGTGCGTTGAGTACTTGACCATGTTTATGTCCGATTCGTTGTCGTCTTGCGTAAGATTCATATTCAGTGCGCTGTGCTGTGATACAATGGCCAAATCGATTTGAAGGTATCCGAATGAATCCCTAGAGGTCTCCTGTGTTGAAGGGAGCTCACTTATAGGTGCCTCTAGTCGACCCCATTTTTTGAAGTAATTGTGCCCGGGCTGATCCCAAACGCTATGCAAATCAATCAGCATATCGCCCAGAAGTACGTTCTTCTTGTAAATCATATACTTCTTTAACTCAAAGAGTACAGTCAGGCGCATAAGCTCACTGAGCGTACAGTGGAATTCAAAAACAAAGTACTAAGGATTAGAATCTTAGTGAAAATTATCACATGAAGAATTATTTAACTAGCTCACCTCATTAAAGAAGGGGTTCTCTGAATTTGCATGTGTTTTGGTATTCTTAATCATTTTATCCAGTGTGACTTTTACATAAAGTTCACCGTTTGGTATCCCAGTTTGAGCTGCCTTATGCACCGTTACGCAGACAAGGAAATCTTGTGGTGCACCAGCAAAACAATCGTCCATGTGATTCATTATACGTATTTGATTCGAACTTATTTAAAATGTCACTCACTATTTGTATTTTTTTTTTTTTTTTTTTTGAGTATAAAATAAAGAGTTGTTGAGTTGTCATATAATTTGCTTTAATCTTTAAAACGTTACAAACCAAAAGGTGATCAAGCGACAATGAAATACTCTGATAAATGAAAAAAAATATTTTAAGTTTAAGTTCAAATTGTCGTAAATTAATTTAAACCAACTAAATTATTCTTAAAATAAGTCCAAAGTACCTAGAACCGACATTTATATTAACACTTTGCCTGACGCAGCCATGTACGAAGATATTTGCAAGTTTAAATTCTCTATCCTTAATGGTGTCCAAAAAACAAAAAACCAGAAGGCAGACAGCATGACGGACATTCTGCAAAAGCAATAAACTCTTTACCTTCGGTGTCAGAGTACAAATACGGTTAATTCTTTTTATCAATCTGGCAGCGCTGTGTGAAATTCACCACGGCCAGCACTCACAAACTGCACTTTAAAGCTCTTGACCCAAAGCCGCGAGCTCACCATGAAAGCTTTAGCAGCGGCCGCGCTTGTTATTGTTTGTTGACTGAAAGCTTTTAGCTGGCCCAACCTGCTATTTTTATGTATATGTACATATGTGTCGCCAGCCAGTGGCGTGTTAGCGGAATGAACCTGTAATGGGGTAAATAAACCATATGTCTTCAATATTTATAAAATTGTGACATTAAATATATTATAATTGCTTATTATTAATGGCAATGTTTATATTACATACTTTTACCTTATAATTTACTCTTCACAAGCGAACCCCCTTTTAAATAAATATCGACGACGTCTCTGTTGTTCAGTCTGTGAGCTTGTGCTTTTGAGCTACAGCTCTCCAGCAATGATGTTGGGCACATCAGCTTCAGTTCGTGTTCACGGGCCAAACAGTCGACACAGTTTGTTGCGTTCTCTGTCGAATTTAGATCTACATAAGTCGGAGTATTACAACTGAAAGCAAGCGTCGCAGTTTGCAGCCGCCGTTCGTTGTTGTCGTGGTCGGAATTGTTGTTGTTGGCGTTGAAGTTGTCGTGGTTCAATATCGGTGTGTTGGTTTCTATACGTGTGTGTGCCTGGAATTGCTCAAGCGGGAGTTGGCTGCTGCTGCTACAGAGGCTTCTCTTCTCTCTCCTCTCTTCTCTCAGCCTCCAGCATTCGTTTCGCCCAAGCTTTCGGTGCGTCTCTTCTGGGTGCCTAAATGTGTGTTTGTGTGTGTGTTTTGAATTTTTGTGTATAATTTTTGCGCGCGCTCAATCAAAACAGAGCCTATGCACTAAGCTAAGCCCAGGGCCCGAAAGAACACAAAAAAAACAACGCACAAAAGCCTAACAAAAATCAAACATCCATAAAAGTTAATTATTTAATTAAACAAATATTTAATTGATTGTGAAATACCAGATACAAATATCAAACATAAAACAGTTATTTGAATAATATGACTTTTGCGTCTACACAATCAGATTAGCTTAAGAGGCCCGCAATAAAAATGATAAAAATATTTTTCCCTAAAAATCATTGCAGCTTTTAAAACATCAACAAGGCTCAACGCTTTTCACATTTATAAATATTCAATAAGCTTGCTCGCGCGAACGCGTGCCAAAAACTTTACAGGTAAGCTTGACTTTTAGTTTTATATTATTTATGTGTGCGTATGCATAGGTTTGTGTGTGTGTGTGTGTGTGTGTGCCCGCATGCATAAATCAAAAGAGCAGAACAGAACCTGCTCCTGTTTATGCCAGCTATGTTGCTACTGTCACTGTTATGCTCAGCAGACTCCCAACCACCCGCCACCCACTTTGAATGTCCGCCCACGCCTTTTGGCTAAACAGCCAGCCACCCAGCAGCCGCCCCCTCCAAAAAGACCCAACCCCAATGTTTAGTGGTGGATGTACGCACACGCTTTTTGCGTTGTTGCCTTCTCCTTTGCTGATTGCTGATGCTGTTGCTGCTTCTTCTTCTACTCATACTTCGCTCTAAAGTTTTGACTCTCCTCCTTATCTTTCCATTCGCCTTTTTTACCGTTGCATCTTGTGCCACTTTTCAATTGTCATTTGCGCATCATTTCTTAGCGGTCGTCGCATGTTTCACCTTTACATATTTTTCTCCACTCTCTGTGTTTGTCAATGTTTTCTTTTTTTGCTTTTAGGTTTGGAGTTTTGCAGTGAAAGGTTTGCAAAATACTTCCGCAACCCATTTGAAGTTCTGTGTTCTTCTTTTCCTTGCAATTTCTTATCGTTCGTTTTGCGCATTCCTGCCATTCGCTTTTTGATCTTGAAAACATTGCTTTGGGTCTTTCGATCTCTTTCTCTCTCTCTTATTACCTAGCCCCTTGCACTCGTGGCCAACTGTTTTGCTAGTTGTTGCTGCCGAACAAGTTTATCAAACAGGAAAAATCATTAAAGCGAATGCAAATTGTTGAAAAGAGCGAGAGGAGGAGGTTAGAAAAAAAGTGAGAATCGATAAATTCTTTCGAATCAATGGGAGCATTTGTGCTGAGTTTGTGCAAGATTTACTATTTTGTTCCACTTGCTTTTACTAAGTAGACAAATGGTTCATAACTCAAAACAAAACAAAAAAAAAACCAAGTTGTGGAATGAGCTTAAGTTAAGAAAGAAAAGAATTCAGGTCAAGCTTTGGTCGAAGACTTGAACAAAAATTTAAAGTTGTGGTAAAACAAATGAATGTTTTAACAATAAAAATAAGATAAGCATAGCTGAACAATAAACATAGCCACTTACTTTAAGCCAATACACATGTCTTTCTAATTGCTAAAGCAAAACGTAAGCAATATAAATTTGAAAACTGTAGCAAAGTTGTGGCAATAGTTCAGTTACTAAATATCCGCCAAAGCAAAATAATGTTGCAAGCGGACAAAGAATACATCATGCATGAAACTAACTTAAATCCAAAATACTATGTGCAACATAATTCAATTAGTCCGAAAAGACATAACACCTAAAAAAAAAGAGGTTAGATCGAATCGAAAGGAAGTCAAAACGGACGCCAGAGGGCTCTGTATGCGCCGTTGATGCGCCTGCAAGCGTGAAATTGTGTGATTCAAGCAAGTTTCAATGAATGCAAAATTTTGGCCAAAAACACAAAGACATTCGAGAGGGCAGGCAGCCAGCCAAGTTGGCGACACCATGTTGACCCACTTAAAAAAAGTTATTTATTGCGTTAACGTAATATGATAAACTTTTTTGAGGTGGCCCAAAAAATAAAAAACCTAAACTTGACCAAGTACAAGTCGTCTCTCACTCTTGCATTGAAATGACTTTTTAAACAACGAATGGCCAATGGGCATTAATAAAACTGAAATAAAAAGTTAATATACATTGACTTCAAGGTGAACGAGTTTCGCGATGGGCTGAACTCGAGGCTTATCTATAAGTTGGAATCTTGATAGTTAACGAAAGTAACTTGCGTGTGTTGCATTATTGCATATATTATGGTAATTCGAACTTGGCCAACACTTTCAACAGGGCTCAGACTTTCACACAAGTCATCATTCTGCATCTGCAATTTCTCACAGGCCAGCTTAAGTTTCATGTTAGTTTTGTGTTCGCTTCAATTACGGCCTGCCAATTGGAAATGTGCACCAAGTTCACTGCACTGGTCAAGTAATTAAAATCAAGCCACTGTCTGCGTGTGTGTGTGTGTGTGTGTGAGAGTATAGAGCTGTTTGACGTTCTCACAGTTAGCTAACTTCCCTTTACTTCTTAATTGCGCAAATCATTGGCAACATTTCATTGAAACTACCTACAATGCGAATCCATTAGATCTCTTAGCCATTTCTATCTACTTCTGTTTCTCTATATATTTCTAGCGGAAACCGAATACGTTTGCAGCAAGTTCGTGTCTTTAACTCTTGATTTGCTGCAATTGTTTGAGTTGCCTGCCAAGCATTGACCGTTCGTTTCAATGTGCCCCTTGGGCTTCAGATCAGCTCTAATCGCCCGTTTCAAGTCTGTCAAGTCAAAAGCAATGTTTCTTTGTCTGTTTGAGGCTAGCGGAAGCTTAACTTGGCATTCGATTCAATTCGATTGGCTTTTCGATTGTCGTTGCAATAATGCTAAAACCCCAACTTACCTGTTTTTAAACGTATCATTTAACGGAGCATTTTCCATTGTTTTAACTTTGCTTAATTAAGAATTGTAAACGTGTACTGCCTTAACCTTTAGTTAAAACATTGAAATTCGTAAGTAAGTTATTGAATCAACCTGAAACTTAATTTTCACTTTTCTCTACTTTAAATCAGTTAAGCTTTTCCTGTTTGTAAGCTTACACTGGCCAAAACTAATTTGATAAGTAGCTTAAAACGAAATAATAATAATCTGTAAAGCAAACCACATAATGCGCTGTGGCAAAATTGTTTAAAACTCCAACCCACAAATTTTCAACCAAATTTCTTTGGGTCATTTCATAAGATCAGCAGGTGCATGCTTAGGTATGTATGTATGTAACGCCGTTTACTGCCCTCTTTTCTAGACACACACTTGATTAATGAATCAAACTATATATATAACTAAAAAGGCCTCAAACAGGAAGTCGTAAAGCAGACACTAAAAATATTTACTTTCGCATGCCACAACAACTGCAAAAGAAAAAGAAAAATGGCTTAAAAAAACGCTATATGATTGTGCAATCGAAAGTGCGTAACTATGATTTTGTTGCTTCTCTATCTCCACTCGAGGGCTTAATTGAGCGCTTAAAGCAACAAGTCAAATCGAGACAGCAATTAAGCGTGATTGCAAATACACACACACACACACACCCACCTAACCAAATTCGGAAGCAACAACTGAAAATGTATCAATTTGTTGTACAATAAAAACATCAGTTTGTAATTGAAATCAACGTTAAAGAGCCACAACGAATTGGATCGCGTTTTGAGGCGCAATCGTGGCGAATAAATTATAAGTTATTTTTATTTTCTTAGCTTGAAAATGAAAACAAAAAAGTGAAAGTCCAAATATGCACGGCAATAACAGCGCTGCAACAATGCATATTAATTTGGGACTTTTTGTTTTTTTGTCAGCGCTTAACACCCAAATGCCAAGTAAAGCAACAACAAATATTAGGCTGGACAAACATTGCTTAATACTTAAAAACCTAATTTGTTTTAAGCTACTGCGCATGTGTGTGGCCCAAGAGCAAGTTTTCCAATTGCAATTTAAGTTGGTTTCGTTTGCATGTTTTTTATCTGTATATTTTTTTTTTTGCCTCTTTGCCAGCTGCATATTTGCACGCTGATGCAATGAGCGACAACAGTGCCAGCAAAAAGTGGTTGTCTCACAGGTGCAGCGTCAGTTGGGATCTCTTGACTCTTGCTGCATGTATTTTTAAGGAGTTTATTCAACTCTTACAACTTTAAGTAAACTCTAAATGTGCATAGAACTTTAGTGTTAGTAAAAAGTTATCTGCAGGGAATCTAATCATTCTCATTCTCATTCCCAAGAGAGAAGGTTTTGCAGGAAATATAAACTCTTGGTTATAAGATAGGTTTTTTGTTTCTTTTGCACGCAGCTGAGGTTGCATTTTCTTCCTCCATCATAAAAAAAAAAAATAGCTCCCACATAAATTTACACACAGATTTAAATTCACACTCACCACAAGCTGTGTGTGTGCAAACGCATAGCAATATTTCATGCTCGTTGCAGCGACAGCGGCAACTTCATTCATACACTTTTTATTTTTGTTGTTGTTGCAACTACGCTTTGATTTGGTGGGTTGCATATAGATGCAGTTAGCTTTTGCAATTACGTCTACCTCTTTTTTATTCAGCTGCTTTTCAAATTGCATTTCCCAAGCGGGATAGATATGCACATTTTCAATTGGGGCTGCAAAGTTGGCCAACTTAATTGGCCAACGAACAAAATCGAATGCTTCTTTATTTTAAATGGCAATAGATACGCATATGTGGCAAAAAGGAAGTGCCAAAGGTTGCTGTTTTTTTATTTTAACACTCACGCCAAATGTGAAAGTTGATGGCCAAAAAGGAAAAGCCGCTAAAGTTAAGCGCATTGAACCCCGCCCCTGGGCAACATTCAACTCTCAAAAACTGTAAAAGAAAGTTAAAGTTATTAAAGCAAACATTACAAAACCAGCAAACACAGTAGCAACTATCCAGCGGCCTATCCAATTGCAAAGTGCAACCAGACAGACCCTAACTAACTGTCACATGTCAGACAAGAGAGCGACAGATATGAAATTATACGTCAGATAAACATATAGAAATTGATGTGTGAATATATTTTTATTGTGTATGGCACAATTTACTATATCCCGTAGCTTTGGTTTTTATTCCTAGTTGTTGATGTTAAGTGGCATGACTCAATATGTAAATAGTGTAAAATGCTCGCCGTGTGGGCACCTTTTAGAGAAATATCTCTATAAGTTCTCTCTCTCTCTCCAATCAAGTTGCCAGCGGGGGCGGGGTCACCAGGCAGCGAGTTTAATGGAAATTTATTTGCATCTGTTATGAATTGAAGTGACAGCAGGCGTTGTTGTTGTTGTCGTTGCTCTCTATTATTTTTTTGGTTTGTTTTCTATGGCGTATGAGTAATTTATATGCAGCTCAGACACAATTGGTTGTGGGCTCTTAATTGGCAGCCAGAACTCTTTGGGTTTGCTGCTACCCACAAAGTTTATTAATATAGTAAATTAAATTGTATGTGTTCAACAAGTTATAAGTACTTTCATGTCTGAATAAAGTGTAATTTATTGGGGCTTAACTAAGAAAAACTATTCTAAGATTTTTTGGGCACATATTCAAGATGATCTCAAAACCAGTTATGTAATGAGCCTCGTTTTTATAAATGAAAAGTGAAAAATGAGGCAGAAAAACAAAATGTAAAAGTACCCAAAAGCACGGAACTACGGCATAAGCACTCTGTACATATTATTGTAAGTATGTCAAAGGTGTTTTTTTTTTTCTTCTGAACTTATGACAGACAGTCAACATAACTGAACAGCAAACAATATTAAGAACCAGAAATGTCAAAAAAAAAAACTAGAGCAATGAGTTAAAATAAACCCACATAAAAATTGGTCAAGTTGTGAGAGTTTCACTTTCCATGCAAGCCAAAAAAAAACAAAAAAAAAATTATGCCTCTTTGGACCTCATTTTCATGGTGTTTTAAAGAGTGTTAAATATACTTAATTTGACAGAAAAATAATGAGAAAAAATAAATTGATAGTTTTGTTTCTTTCAATTTGAATGAAAATTGGGTCAATGTTTGCGGCGTTGGTTTACGAATTTAACTTCCCAAAAGAATTCTATTACATATATATTCGTATTTCTGATGAGCAAGCAATTCAATTTTGTTACCAAGCTGCACGGAAATGCAAATGCAAAGCAAACTAAAAATGTAAGAGATGTTAAGATTACAGCAACATCAATTTAAATCATATGCAAGACTGCCAAAAGTTATTTGCAATCAAAAATTCGTCCAACTAAAACGCTTTGCATACAAAAATCGCAAAATCAACCCACCAAATAAATATCTCGCACAGCATTGCTAAATGGCTTGCAATGTGTCTGTCTTTTACGGTCTAAGCTGATTGGCAACCCGCCTAGCTGGCTACCGGTTCAGTCAGTCCGTCTGTTCGCCTGCCAAATTGTGCGCCTGATCGCGTAACATGGCTGGGGCGTTGTCGTCGTCGTCGTCGTCTGCTACGGTCCAGAGCACAGACATACAGAGTGTGCTGTATGTAAGCAATTGTCAGGTGCTAAATTTGCTTGCCTTCAGCTCTAACTAATAGCAGGGACACATTTTTGAGTGTGACAAACGAATGGCAAACATAGCAAACAAACATTGTGCGAAGCCTCGACCATTGACCTACAAAAAAAAACAAACACTAAGCTAGAGAGATAAACAAAAGAGGCGCCTCGAGGTGCGCAGACCTCTAGATGCTGGCTCGTGCCAGAGCAGCGCCAATTATGTCGATTAACTTGGCTTCAACAAAGTGTTACACAACTAACAACAACAAACAGCTAACAACAATTTGCCGATTGCACAAAAGTTGAATGACATACAAAATAATAAAAAATAAAGTTGACATTAATAAGGTTTATTTAATGAACAGCAGCCAGATGTTAAGTCTCGTCCTGTTTTTTGGCTGGGCTATGCGTCACAAATATGCAAATATTTAAATAATTTTTTGCAACACGAAATATTCCTTTTATGCAAATCAGTTAGCCAGACGCAACGTAAACAAAATTAATTTTTCAAAATTTTTTTGTTTTTTGCATTTGCATCTGTATTAATTAAGCAAAAATGTAAAAATAAATTGATTGTGCGCCTCGGGCGGTTATCCAAATTGCAAAAGCAACAAAGGTGTTACGCTATACGTCACCTGATATAAATGTGTTTAATACCAGTTTGTTAGGTTTAAAGCTGGATTTTGAATTGGGGATTCTTGCAACAGCAAAAAGGAAAGAAAGAAAAAGTGATTATAAGGCTATAAATTTAAGGTTTTGAACTTTGGCATATTTAAAAAAATATTTTGCCAACAGACAAAAGGCTCATTTCAACAAGAGATGATGTGATATTTTTGTCAACTTAATGTTTACTTCGCTGGCAAAATGTCGATAGCCCAAAATTCTAAATCAATTATTATGATAAAAAAAAGTGTAAGAAAACTTAAAGTAATTTTTTGTTATGAGTTTTGTGCAGAATTCTGGCATCTAGATAAACTAATCTAGATTCGTTGTACAACAGTAAACTTTTTAGATATCTGATGACAGTTTCCCTTAATTATGTCTTTCTTTTACTTAACTATAAGTTTCGCAGTGGCTCCGGTTCCCACGTGGCTCCAACTCCAAGAGCCAAAAAGATGATGTTGGTATCATGCATATGCAAATTATGCGCCACCCACCTGCATTTAATCTTCTTCTGTGTGTGTGTGCGGGAATGCATAACAGCCCAATGCTGACCCAATTAAGTCTCATTACCAAGTAAGGCATTTAATTGGCAGACGGCACAAGACCATAAAATGATACTTAGAGCTATACAAAAAGAGAAATAATAAAAAGAAAGATGTACATATACAAAGAGTATAATTATCATCTCACAGCGTGAGAAAGATGAGCACAGATGTATGTATGTATGTATATCTTAGCAGTGGCAGCAGCACTTTTAGTTTCAAAAGCATGATTATTAACTATTATTGCTTTTTACCCGGTTTTCATCCGCTGCTGCTGCTTCTTCTTCTTCTTTGGCAACAGCCACAAACCAAATTGAAGTTTTCGAAAAATAGAAAGCATTGGCAATAAATACAATTTCTACATTCTTGGCAAGCAAACGTGACAAGTGCGACGGCCTCTCCTTCTCGCTACCTACTTTGTATTGACTGTCTTTGGCTCTCAGCTCTCGGCACATTGTGGCTTTTGAGGACCTACGACAAAGAAGGCGAAGAACGAGAATAAGAACAAGTACACGTACGTGTAGGTAACGAAACCAGCTAAAAGAAATCATTTATGGCAATTGTCAGAGGGAAAACCAAAAAAAAAAGACTTGCACACGTTACCGCCAACAAAAACTGAGTCAACTTTTAAACTTGTAGACGAAGAAGTTTTTTTAAACAAGTTGCAGCGCCAAACCTTTATGCCTTTCAACTTTTGCCTTTTAATTAATACAAGTTACGACTTTCTTTAAACCATTTTTGGCCTACATAGACGACAAAAAAACGCAGCTTGCCACAGCTTAAGATACTAACTAAATTATCCACAATATAAAGTTTCAAAGTCTCAGGTCTTTAGTTTTAGCTCTCAATCTCTCGACATATCCCAAACATTTCACTCGCATTTCCTTTTGCCGCATCATTGTTATAGAAATTTTAATCACTTTCGGAACCGTCGATATATGCATTGCAGCAAACAACTGACAACTTTCTATGGCAATAGAAAAAAAAAAACATTAAAAAATAGTTGGGAAATAACATGCAAGCGCTTAATTACGCATATAAACAAATGCCTTAACAATAGTTTGCATAGTTTGTACTTCCCCACATACCATAAATTTGCAATTCATTTTTTACTCTCGTAGTAATTGCATGGTTGGTTTTATCGAATTGTAGATACTCCAGTTATGAATAATGCATGCATATGTATGTAGTTAGTTAGTTTAACAGATAGATTGCGTTCACAGTTATCAGCTAACTGGGCTGAAAAATGTACAAAATGTGCCTTAATTAGCCTTTGGAGGCACCCCCAATTAAAACTGTGTGCCATTTGATATTTGAGTTGCCATGCAAATTATAATGCAAGATACGTTTATAATATGTAGTAGATGCAGTTGATGTTTGAGTTGGGGATGATGCTGCTGACTTTGTCTGGGATTCATGATTATGTGCAGCCTGGGAAATGTGTGCTAATATTTTCTATGTGCCACTTGAAAGCTAATTAAAATACTCAGATCTATCTGACAGATGTGTGTGCTTTGTCTAATGATAAGCTTTGCAATTTTCCATGGCATATGTCGGGGCGGTGTCCCTTTGAAAAGGCTTTATTATTTGATAGACATTAAGTAAAATCAATTATGCTACTTTACTTTACTTGTGCAATTTGTATTTTGAATATTATTTGATAGGGATACAAGTTTGATGCTTGAAACGTCAGCATTGCTTATCACTCAACGCAACTGGGCGAAACAACAATGGAAAAAGCAATTAAAACTTGGCTGTTTCTGCTAAACATTTACCCCATTTTCCGCTAGGCAGAAAATTGCCATAAACTGTGTGCGGGTCGGGGTTGTTGGCCAGAAATCAGGGCCTGTGTATAGTATATGTATGTTTGCTATATATATAGACGGCAGCATAAACCTTTAAGCATTTTGCATTAAGCTACCTGCACTTTCTAGCCCCATTATAAAGGATTACAGCATACATTTTTGCCAAAAACTTCATAATGAAGATGTAGAGAAGAAGGAAGAGTAAAAGGCGACGAGCTTTCAAGCAGCCAAAGTTGGCCCGGCCAAAATGTTTTTACCAGTTGGCAACAACAGAAATAGAAATAACAGGCAGCAGCATCAACATCAACAGTAGCAGCAACCTAAAAGCCGCCAACTGTTCTACTTTTGCTAAGCATCAATGGCTCGTGACATTGTTTGTGTACGCTTTGCATCGCACACATGCATATATATATTTACAAAAACACACACAGACAACCTAAAGTACTCGTTTATACTATGACCAATTTATGAAAAATAGGCCAACAAATCTGTGCAGCAATATTTATAGCCAAACTTTAATGCTGCTAAGTTGCCGCAGACAGCTAAATGCATCAATGCAGTAATTTGAAGCTGAACATTTCATGATAACGATAATTCGTGAAACTTACCAACATAAACGTGGTAGCGCACACATATGAAACTAGGTAAAGAACTTAAACTTGTTTATAGCGGTGTGAGAGTTGAGCTTTAAGCTAGCAAATACCCTGTTTAAACAATGAAATAACAATTTCATCTACTGGAGCTCAAACGCATTAAAAATAACAATCAACTAAACTCTTTTTACTTCAACACCAATAAAAATAAAGTTAGAACTTAATTTTAAACATAATACTTAAATTTTATAACATATTAAGACCAAATCAGAAAACTGCCTTATCGCAGGGTATATCAAACTTGCTTCTGTTGCTAGCAGCTGAAATTAAAAGTGCCTTCGAGCATCAATGCGTGTCGAATGCGACTAACGAATAGAGAGAGAGAGAGCGAGAGTAAACAGAGATAGAAAGAGATTTAGTGATGTAGTAAAAACCAGAACTTCACTTAGTTGCTAAATTTTTGATGAGAAAGTTCATTTGCTTTACGGGAATGTCATGGCAATAGTTTTCAACTAAGATTGAGTGAATGAAGATTTAATTAATGTAGTTAAATTTGATAAAAATCGTACAGAACAATTGCTTCGGCACAAAGCGGAAAGACAATAATGAGTTAGTCATGCAGCTTAAGCTACTTGAAGTGAAATTAATTTGTATTAATTAATAAATGTATGATGAGCCTTACACAAAGACTCAAACATTTTGCTAGCAGATGAGAAAAGAAAGTAAAGTGACAAACTAGTATAAAGAGAATATTTTAACCAGTTTTTATTAGAGCATTAGCAAGTCTCCTTGTGAACATTAATTTCCTGTTTAACTCATCTACTAATTTTTTACGCTTGCTTCACATGTTAATTTACTAGGCACGTACCACAAAAGTCGATAACAAATGAAGTTGTCAAACACACACACAACCCCAAAAAAAGAAGTGAAAACATGTTTCTTTTTTATTTGTTCTTTTGGGTAGCACTTGAACTAATTAAGAACTAATGTAATTTTATTATAACATATTTTACAGCTAAACTAATTAAGTTTTTTCCTCTTCTCATTGCAGCGCGAGTTTGAAACTAACAGCTTCAAAATTTCGAAAACATCGAAAATGGTCTTTGATTGTGGTGTTTGGTGTGCAAAGTATTTGCTTTGCATACTTAATTTTATATTTTTTGTAAGTACATAACTCGCAATTGAAAATAATTGCCACGAATAATAAATCACTTTAATGAAGAGGCTATAGAAAAAATATAAATATAAAAACTTGTTGAAAAATTTTCCGGGAAAAACTGTTTAAAAAGTTTTTTTATTCATGTTGTTTTTATCTCTTCGGTTGGGTTAAATTGCATTATAAATAGTGTGCGCTAGGTAGGCGCGGCAACAACAACAACACCAACTATTTGCGGCTGCAGTCAATCAAGCAAATCTCTGCGCATGCGCAGTTTTTATAGCGGTTCATTGACTTACAGTTTTTGTTGTTGTTGTTGTTACTGTAATTGTTGTTGGTTTGTTTATCATCATTATCATCAACATCAAATGCAATCAACATGACCGAGCAACATAAACTCACCATCATGTTTGTGCTATTGTGTTTTATGCTTAATGCCTATGATTTGCCTGCCAGAGCTAAACCAAGGGTTACATTTGCCTTAACCGAACACCTTTTCTTCTTTAACGCTATGTTTTGCAGGTGCTAGGCACAATTATATTCGGAGTCGGACTATGGCTAGCTGTGGACAAGCATTCACTGATTGCTCTGCTCAAGCTTGTCGAGAGCGAGCGGATTGAGGTAAGTGTATTTGTTCAATGTGTCCATATCGAAAATCAGGTGAAAGTCAAAGGAAAAACCACCCCAATAACCTTTGAGGAAACCTAATAAGGCCAATCATATTATTGTAAAGCAATTTACTGGAATATTTTGATGTTCTATTAAAAATCAACCCCGAATTGAAACTTACCAAGAATGCTTATAATACATTTATTCCCCTAACTGAATATGACTTGCCAAGTGCCATAATTGTAAATGTTGTCAGTATAGAGTAGGGGGGAAGTCCAAACTAATATGTCATTATAAATAAGAGACGAATCGATTTTAACCTAAATAAACTAGACAATTTTATGTGGTAAAAAACCTTTTTAATTTATTAATTTTATGTTTGGGAGAGATGTGTCCTATTTTATGTAAGTTTCATGTGTAACCGTAATAATGGAATTACTGTAGAAATACTTTCTTATTCAAAACTACCTTGAATTTGAATGTTGTGGCTTTAAATTTTGGGTTTTCTATATACAACTTGTATGTAAGTTATAAAAACTACAAATCTCAGATTAGTTTTGCAATCATTATGTACAAATTTAGTTTATTTTGAAAGTAGTGTAAGTTCAATTTACTTAATCATCCACAATCATAATGAATACTTTGATATTTAGTTTAATCTAGAATATATTCATTAAATTCCATTTCGCTGATGTTGCATGTTCTGTGGCAACAACAAACTCCACGCTGTATCTGTCTGAGCTATTAGTTGAATTTTTCTACCGCATTGACATACTAGTTGAAAATCGTTTTGGAAAAAACAAATGTAGTACAACAGGAGCAAGAGTGCATGTCCTCGCTGCACTCTGTGGCTAATGAGTAATTGCATGGACGTCATAGTATACACAGAACCGTCCGTATAAACAAAAGCAAAAGACTAATTGAGTGAAAATACATATTTGCTTTGGCGTGGGTGTTTTTATATTTCGTGTTTTTTGGTCATTGAACTTCAACATGCAAACATATACCGAAATTATCAACTTTCAGTTGACTGAAATTAAATTTCACTTCTCTAAAATTTTATTCATATATATATTGACGAAAACCCACTCTTTGTTTGTCAGTGTTTAAAGTACTTGCTACTTGAGAGGCTTTTAAAATATGTCTGCGTCAATTAAGACATCTGCATCGCATACTTTATTAAATTACAAATGTTGCGAAAGATGCGGCAGGTTAAAAAAGGTTAATTATTATACGCAAATTACGTATACGCAACGTGGACTTAGACATATCGACACAATAAATTCCCCAGCAATTTACAGTTCTCACTTATATATCTGCTTCCTCTTCATCTTCTCGTTTTGCAGCATTTTACACAGCCGCAGGTCATAGAGCAAATGGCCTACGCTCTGATCGTCATCGGAGCCGTCATGTTCTTCTTGAGTCTCTTGGGCTACTTGGGCGCAATGCGTGAATCTCGCTGCCTGCTGACGACGGTAAGTGCTCAAGATACAATTACAATCAACAGATACACAGATATGTATGTAAATGCTGTTGCTCAATTACATATAAGATATTGTTGCATCATCGACACAAAAAAAAAAAAAATGACGCCGCGTGAGACAAAAGTTTTCAATGCACGCTTATCGAGACAAGTTGTTGTTATTGTCGTTTGTTTGCATCTTTACGATTTCATCTTAGCAACACACACATTGAATTTCTGTGACTTTGACTTTGGCGTTGGAAAAACTGTTGAAAACCTTCGATGCGCCAAAGAGAAAGTTGCAACAAGTTGTAGGCTTTTTCTCCTGATCATATGTCTGTCTGGCATTTCCATGAGCTTTGTTGGGCATTGAAACGTGTTTCAACACATCATCAACAAGTGTCGTGAGGTGCTCGCGACAAGCCCTTCACTTTCGTGTACTTGATCTGCAGTGTGTTTGGAATTATAATTTCACAGTCTCACAGTTTACATATGAAGATACAATATTTATCGGTTAGTCAAAGAGCCCAACCCAGAAAGAAATTTCTATTACTGCTTCCCCCACGTTGGCAATTAATAAACAGCTTATCACATTTCGAAGCATTTAGCCGTATTAGTGCTATTAATATTTACCCGGCTAAGACTTTGCGGGCTTGGCCAAGTTAATTGCAACGCCAAACAGGTGCAACCAACTACTTTTATTGTTGCTCTTTATCACATTTGTCTTTTGCGTAATAATTCGCTATGGTATACAATTTGCCCTCGGGGGCGCAAAAAATACACCTCATAAAATTAAACCTAAAAAATCTGTATGCACAAATTCAAGCATTAAATAAAGCAAGGGCACACATTTGGTAAAATACTTGTGCACCAAGGCCAAACAGTAAGCATGGCCAAAGTGTCTTTAGCATTGGCTTTAAATATATTAAGAGTGCGTTAATTATTTACCAAATGGCAAGTTCACTGAGTCCAAATGCTCTCAGCTTAGTATTTGAGAGACACACATAAATAAATGCTTTCAACTTGACAAACAAACAATCAATAGATGCTAGAAGATGCGCTGTAGCACTGAAAACAATAGCATCGGCGATTAAAGCTTGATTGTCTTATTTTGACCATTCTAATCAGAAGGCAATTTATTTTCCATTTCCTCTCATGCGCATGTATCAACTAGATAGTTTAGCTACCGTTCAGCTAATATGGGCGGAGATACACATACATAAATACTTGCAGAGTAGCTAATGAAATGCTGCCAGGCGGAACAGATAACATAAGAGATAACAAGACAAAAAACAAGCTAGTTTTAGCGGTTTTTTTTACATTAACATTGAAAAATATTTAGTTTCTTAAGTTAATTTTTTAAAATCAAAAAGCAGCTATAATTCCTGCTGACTGCTGTCTTAGGCCGAACCGGCAACAGTGTTCAACATAAAGCATTGTAATTTTCTAAAGCATCGCGACAACAAAAACAACCGCAACAATACGTTAAAAGCTTTTATAAAACATGCAAGCAGCATTTCAAAATGACCTTCAGCATTTAAGATTGGCTCCACGGCTAAGACAGCCTGCAGTGCGCTCTTTGAATGTGTGTGTATCTCTGTTTGAGTGTGTGTTAGCTTAAACTCACCACTCTGCCGACTTTGTTGACGTCAACCGCATGCTGCACATTTGGCTCAGGGTCAAACGCATAGAATTTTATGTAATGCTCACGAGGCGGGTACATACGTAAAAGTGAATTGGGTCAAAAGGCAACTGGGGCGTATGCGTAATTATTTCATATTCTTATCTCTCTCTCTTCCTTTTTGCAGTATGGCACTTTCCTTATACTGCTGCTGGTGGCTGAGCTTGTTGCCGGCGGTTTGGCCGTCTTCTATAAGGATAAGGTGCGCGCCGAAAGCAAAAAGTTCTTGCAGACAACCATAACGAGCTACACGCTGGGCGAGAATCTGGATGCCCAGACGTTGATGTGGAACCAGCTGATGGGCAACTTTGGCTGCTGTGGTGTCAACGATTACCATGACTTCGATGATTCGCCGTCATGGAAGGATACAAAGGGCAATCGCACCATACCAGAAGCCTGCTGCATTCTGAAGGATGTCTCGAAAATGGTGCCACGTGATGAGGACTGCACGACCAATCCCAGCGAAAGCAACAGTTTCTACAAGAATGTAAGTCACACAAACTACAAAATTGGAAATTATCACTAAACACTTTAATTGTTTTTAGGGCTGCTATGGCGTCTTCACTGAGTGGTTGATTCGACAGCGCGAACTTATTATTGGCGTCATTGTTGTGGGCCTTGTGCATTTGATCCTTGTCATACTTGCATTTGCGCTGTGCAAAGCTTTTGCCAAATATGACGATATGCGTCTGTAAATTGTATCAGAGGACAAGTTTTTTTAAAGTAGTCTAACACAGGACACGCTAATTTATAAAAGGAAAACCAACAAATATAAACACATAACAGTAAAACAGTGAATGAAATCCATATAACAACAACAACCCTACCGAATATTGAGATGTGCTCAAATTTCCAACTGCATTTTTTCAATCTTACACACACATTACAGTTCTACTCTCTAATCACATAACAATATAATGGAAAAAGAAATGAAAGAATATTGAACTCAATATTTAATAGCTTGAAAAGAAAAAATGTTGCTCAAACCTTTGACGCCAGATATGATGAAAGACAGTGAGAAAATTTTTATGAAAAATGCTACGCATATTTATTTGTGAATGAAGAAAATCTGTTTTGATAGCAGTTTTAGTTCTTAAGTAGTATTCTACTATATACATACAATCATACATATATGTGTAATAGTATTCGATTTTGTAGTCCTATTTTATTGTTAAATACTTGCAAAACTGACTCTTTGCAAAACATGAAAACAAAAAATGAAAGAATTCACTCAAAAACATCACATTTTGAAATAAACACACATAAATAAATTTAAGAATAAACGAAAATATTCAACAGCAAAAAAATAAATAAATAAATAAGGGAAATCCTAAGATTCGTAAAATTCAAAATTAATACAACTTTCAATACTGAAATTGTACTATGTGTGTTAGAATGTAAGTCTTCTATGGTTAAGTTCTAAATTTAGTTGTTTGCTATTGCTATATTCAAGGTTTTTACTACGTTTTGCGAGAACGCTAGAGCGACAAAGCATCGTGTTAATTCTTTTTGTTAAAAATTAATGTTGTACATTTTTGAATTCTATACATGTATACATATTTACAAATACATACATTATATATATATATATTACTATTAATTCATACCATAAACACGTACTCACATGTATGTCTGTAGTTTACTTAATGTAATTTGAAGCAAAAACCTAACCGAAAAATCCGAAAACTATAAAAAAACACACATTAAACAAGAATTCCCAAAATACGTCAAACTTTAAAATGTACATTTCTGAAAGAAATTAATGATAAATAAACGAAATAAACTAAATAAAAGTAATTTCAAGCGTTTTTAATTGAGAAAACTCTTAAGTTTATAAAAGTATACTTTTAGGATGAAAAAGAAAATCATTGAGCTAGTTCCACAAAAAACAAGGCGTATCCTCTTGATCCACTCTCACTTCACCTTAAATCAAAGCACACAAACTTAACTTAGGGCCATTTATTTTCATTATCATACTTGCACACAAAAAATACTCGTATAATAGTTTGTTTTTTTATTTGGAAAAATAGGTCTCAGCACATCGACCGTTTTGTAAATGATATAAGATTTGTTCATACTGGAAAGCTAGAACCAAAGCCTACACATAAATTTATAGGCCATACTTGGCGTTTGGCGAATGTTCATGTTCCATTAGTTGTTACAATAGGATTATAGTTTTAATGCTTAGTTCTACGGATGAGTTAAACATCATACCAAATACAAATATATTTATGTCTTAGTTTTCAGATAAGCATATTGAATTCAGACACATGCTTCTAAATTCTAAATTGGAATACACTTTTATATTATTATACGTAGTTGTTGCGGTATAAAGACTAACGTTTGTATATATATGTGCTTAGACATATATATCGGAATACCATGAATTAATATCTTTGCAAAGCCTGCATTCTGCTTAATGGAATACTATTTGTAAAAAATTGAAAAAGCGACTGGATCGCATTGCTTGAAAAATGGTAACATAAAAAATGATCTTTAGCTTTGTTTACTTATACAAATTCATTTTTGGTATGTTTAGAAAGTATGTGAACACAAAAATTATACAGAGTATAGATTGAAGATTGGGATTTAAAGCGTTTCAAACTTGTCACTTGGAATTTAATGATCCTGTTTGTCTAATTGAATAAGTACTTGGAGCGAGATCGCAGAATAAAAACCTAAGCCTTGGGATAATCACTTTTTTAAAATCCTTACACCCTGTGATAAATTCAATTGGAATAACGTTTACAGAAATTTCTTCAATCATTTTTGTTTTCGTAGCCATAAAATTCGTTTCTTAATTTGACGTGCCCGACTCTTCATCATAATTTGGCTTGGACAAAAATGCTACTGAGAAGTCAACCATATTGGGAAAGACCAGAAACTTATTGACCGCCTCGCACAGCTTACTTTCAATCACATTCGTGACAATGGACCAATCCACCGACTTATCGCCCACTTGTGGCTTCGTCGATATCCACAGACGTGGTGGTCCACGAAAGCACAACCAAATACGATCTGATGGCGGCGGTGGTATATTCAAAGTGCCACGTGCCACCAGACCCTTAAGATCCACTCGCAGTGTGATGTTGGCATTCATGTTCTCCATGGCGCGTTGCACATACGGTAGCTCGCTGGCATATTGAAACAAATTCGAGGTAGCTATACGATCGACAATCTTAAAGATGCGTCGAGCATTGCCCGGCGAGTTTTGGAAGAACCTGCAATAAAGGGCAACTTTATATTGTTTTGGATGAAGAATTTTTTTTTAAATCTTACTCTGTGCTATTTGCATTCTCCGAAGTGGCATCAGCTGGCGCTGAATCGGATTCCGTGGACGAGCCACCCGAGCTCTCAGCATCGCTGTCATAGATCGCTGGATTTGTGTCCAGAGTGACATCATCGGGGACACTGCGCGCATCTAGTGGTGTTTCGGGTGGCATTGGAGCAGCATCTGGGTTCACAGGCGATGCTTTCGGTTTGCTGCGCACCCGCAACAAGTTCACCTTGGTTGTAACTGTTATGTGTGCGAGTCCTTCATAGGTCATATCAGCATCCAGCCAGATGCCACGCTCATCCAGCATCGGCTGCGATATGCGATGAAAGAGCATGGGCGACTCCCCTAAGTAGATGTTCGTTATAATAACCTCCTCCATAAAGCTGGGTAACTAAAAAAGTAAAGCTCTTCCAATTGATTGAAATGTTGAAAGCAAGTTGAATCGAAACTTACCTTTATTGAATTTAGTTTCTTTTGCATAAAATCCTGAATCTT
This sequence comes from Scaptomyza flava, assembly GCA_030179655.1. Classification (NCBI taxonomy): domain Eukaryota; kingdom Metazoa; phylum Arthropoda; class Insecta; order Diptera; family Drosophilidae; genus Scaptomyza; species Scaptomyza flava. Next base: position 11,357,611 of record JARNME010000404.1, read on the forward strand.
AATCTGAAACTCCGGGTCATGCAGCCAGCTGAACAGGCAGCGACCCATTACCACGTTGGCCCACACAACACTACCTGAGGGTCCCAAAAACAGCGACTGATCAATGCCTTTCCATAACTCATTCTCCTGACGTCTGGAACGGCGATGCTGCAAAAATCATCAAGAGTATTTACAATGGTTTAAAACTCATAATCAAGTTTTCTAGTCCTAAACTAAAAGAACATAATAAACTAAAAACATACTTTTCTGCGACGCGAGCCAGGACTCTGGTCATCTTTGCCCGTTCTGCGATACACGGGAATATTGTTTTGTTTGCAAGCTTTCTAAGTGAACAAAATAATAAGAACGAAAATAAAATATTAAAGAACAAAAACATAACTACAACTAAAAATTAATGAATAATGCTATAATGGATAATGCTGTTGCTGCTGCTGCTGTAGATGTGTTTACCTGATAGACTGTCATGAATTTGACATATTCCGCTGGATTTCGTGCAACATCAGCGCTCATGATTAAACCCTCGTAGCCATCCTTTGGATCGGCCGCTGTGTCTTCCTCTAGCAATTCTTCAAAATTTTCGGGCGTATTTGTACCGGTTTCTTCGGCTTGTATCGAGTTCAGGGACGACTCCTCGGCATCCTTAACGCGTGTCTGTTACATAAAGCAGTTTAATGAGTATCCAAAAAATCATATTGAAATAACAAAGTACCTTATTGGCTCCCATAGTTAGGTTGATAGCCTGCTGAGCGGCAGCCGATTGTAGATCGGTGTCATCTATAAATTGTGCCATTGGCACTTGCAAATCTGATTCATGAACGCGACCTTTACTGGCCGCATGGAAGCGACGATACCAATCCTCTTTCTCACGATCGCAACGTGCAAAAACCAGCAAACGCACCTCATCGCCGCATGGTATGGTAATTTCCTTGAGCTCCAGATCAGGCGTCACAGTGTTGCGAAGCTTGCTTAGCTAAAATAAGTATATTATTGTAGTTAGATTAGGTTCAACGTTATTGTATTTGAACTTACATCTGCATAGACAACAGTCATGCCAAAGTCAGCGGTTTTCTCATTCTCTTCGACGGTAGCTGGTGTTGCAGCACCTCCTGTTGATATTTCATCCTGTTCTTCGCCAGGTGTGGAGTAGCCACTGTAGCTTTTCTTTATTATTAGTTGAATGGGATACTTGCGGTTGAAGAAGCTGTAAAAGGAAAACCATTGAATAAGAGAAGGAACATACTGAACTTCAGAAACGTACCGTTTTCTTGCCAATCCCACGGGTAACAGCTCAATGCGACAGTCACGCAAATCATACGAGCGATGATCGTTGAACAGAATCTTGGCACGATCGATGGGCTTCTCGTTCCACATGCGACGTTTAGGTATGCGATTACTGGTGCTTGATAGCTTTAGGATGGTACCATCTAGACGTGCATAGATGGCCTTTGTCATATTGAATGAGAACGTACTGGGATCGTAGCTATCGATCTCCATTAACCAGCCTGAGTAGGTCTTAATGGTCTTGTGCTCTAACGCAGAGGGTATCTCACAGATGGGCATGTTGCTATAGTTGGGTATCTGAAACGGTCGATGCTCCGGAAAGGTTCGCAACACATAAGTCTCAAACAAATGGCCGATATATGCACTGCAGTAGTTCATGGTCATGATGAATAAGATGGTTGCGACGACTCCTCGTACAAAGTCAGGCATCGGCAACACAACCAATGCAATTGTGCCTGCTCCAAGGAGCAGGGGTTGGGCGAACGAAGTTGTGTGCCAATCCATGGATCGCCAGCTAACATTGCTCCACATTGAGACGAGCGATCTACCAAAAGTGTTATTCAGTGGGATGCCATTTGTCGGTGATCGACCACGTGGATGTGTAACAGTGGACGAACCCTCGAGTGCTAGCTCCATATTGCTGCGTGACCTAAATGAATTGACATCATTGAAATGAACCCCTTCTCGCAGATCGGCATCTGCTGCTGTATCATTTTTTGTGGACGACTCAGGCATCATATCCTCGAGTACCTCGACACCGGATTCAATCTCCACATCCTTGCGTGCGAGTAGAATGCCACGCTTGGACTTGCCACTCGCCCCGGGAATCTCTGGAGCGGATTCATTCTCTTGTACCTCATTCACCTCCGCCTGGGCACTGGTGGAGGGTTCGGTGTTTAGTTCAGCGGTTGTTGGATTGTTGCGACGGCGTAGACGGTTACGCAGCGAGGTTGACGGATTGCTGCTTGCACCACTGCTCTGATCTTTTTTGGTCATGGCGGCCGCTTGCTGCTTAGCCTTGACCTTGGACTTGATGTGTGCGAGACCGCGGCGCAGTCGAGAACCCTCTGTTGAGATGGCGGCTGCGGCTCCGATCTCAGCACTCCCAAGACTAATAGAGTCAATCAGCTCTATATCTAGATCTGAGTCAGAGTTGTGCTGCTGCTCCTCGCTTTGTATGGTTGTATTAATCGTGATGCATTCGATGTCCGCATCCGGTTCGTTCGTCCAGCCCACTGTGGAAATAGTTGTCGGCTCGTTGGCCACAATAATGGGTATGGCTGACGCTTGCTGCGAATGATGCTTGGATGATTTGATCTCTTCAATGGTCTGCGACACCTTGCCCTTGATCAGTTTCCAGGTGCCCACTGTGGCATTAGTGCTGTCTGCTGCCCCACTTCCGGTCGTTAGTGCTGTTAACAAATTGGGACCACTGGAGGTCGGGGAAACCCCTTCAATGCTGCCAGATCTAGAAAAAAATGAAAACAGTTTAGAAATAGGCATGATTAAATTGACAAAGCAATGCTATTATTGTGTGCAGAACTTTTTGCTTCACCAAAATACACTCATCGTTCCGCAAAATGATAACGGTACTGGAAGTTTGGGTACATGACAGGACCAACAACTAAAATTTTAGCAAAATTATTTTATGTCAAGTATTTCCAACGTTCCCATTTAAGCAAGTTTTAAACAATATGAAAAGAAGGGTTTTTTTTTAATTATTCCAGAAAAGGTATTTTTATTTATTTGAATGAAGATATACGATTTGTTTTTTTTTTTTTCATTTGTTCTATATAACCTGCTCTTAAAATTCGCCTCTGATTTTTTTTGCATTGATTTTCATTTGATTTTTTGGGCGCCCTTTTTTGTTGGGTGTGCCTTAGAAAAGTTATTGGAATATATGTATTTTGTATATATATGATCGTACAGGTATATTTCATTCGTTACGGCTTTACATATTTCGATTAGTTATTCACGGTTGATTTGTTTTGTTTTTCTTTTGTTTGTATTATTTAAATATTGCATGTAGTACTGCTGATATTTTTGTTTCGTTAACGATTTAGTTTTGGGGGATTTCATCTTTATTTGGGGTTCTGTTGCATATGTTTCTAGTAGGTATATTATATGTAATTTGGTTTACTTTACCATGGGCTGTCTATTAATATTATGCTGGTATTGTAACTACCATCTCTCTATTTAAATATATATAGATATATATATTTATATTGTGTATCTTTTTTCTGGTTTGAACATTTAAATTTATCTGCCATTTGAATCGAAGAACGAAGAACGCATTGCGGCGCTTCGAGGAAAAACATGATTGAAAATCGAGAGTTTGTTTCTTTGGTTTTGGATTTAAAAAACTACAAATTTTTTTTTGCAATTTTTTTCAGCTTTAATTTTGTAAAAATTAAAAAAGTACGTTTATTGAAAATGACTATAAAATATGGATTATTTCACTAAATTTGCATACGTTTTATATATGTATACAAATAATTTTTATTGATACATATATATGTATATTACTATTTTGGTTTACTATATCGGTTTCATTAACGCCAACTTGGGTTAGGTTTTGCTATTTATATTTATACTTTTGGGTTTTCTTTTCATTTGTATAATGCTAAAAAATTATATGCTTTTGCTGGTTGGTTTTTTTTTTGTTTTTTTTTTTTTTTGTCTGAATATTTAGCTAAAAGGAATTCATTAGTAAGTAAGGGCGCTCAATTTAAGTATCATTGAAGGACTAAATCTTATGTGCAAGTACATACAGTTAGTACACGCACAAAATTAAAATGGAAGAGCAGGTGCTGAACACTCGCGTAACAGGCTACATTTTCTCAATCAGATTTATTTAATATATGTATTATAAAATTCTTTTAATAAGTTTAAAAAGGTACCAAATTGTTATAACATTGTATTTTTTTTTTTTGTGTTTTTCTTGCCATTATTTGAAGCTTTTTCCAATTAGCAATAAATTGAAAGATTCAGTTAAAAAATTTACTATTTAAAACATCTCGTTTGATTTTGTCTTTTGCATGCATCATTTTTGTTTTTTTTTTTTGTATGTTTTGACTAGCTACAAACGAAAGACTGTACATTAATTGTGCTATGAAAATACTCAAAAAATATTACCATTTATATAATAATAAATCATAATAGATAACTTTTTTTTTTCTCACAACTTGCCTATTTTTTTTATTTATTATTATTATATCTAGTGCCGATTTGGGAAAACTGTTAATTTTTTACTTTTTGCATGAAGAAATATGAAATAAACCAAATGCGGCTCAGGAATGCATAGTGCACTAAGCAGAATTGCAAATTTAATATATAAATTGATATATTCGATAATTTATTTTTATTTTTAGCAATTACTTGAAGCAAATATTCAATTTGTTTGTCCTCAAAAATACATACATATTACGTTTTATAAATTTCATCAATTGTACTACGTGTAAATTTCATATATTTGTTTTTTTTTTGTTTTTTGTTTTTTGTTCATATTTCGTATCAAAAACACATATTGACAAATTTTTTAGTAAACATATTTAATATTTAATAATAAGTTCGAGTTCCAATACTTTTTTGTAGAGTCTTTTGTAATATTTAAGTATTTTAGTTGTGTATGTATGTATGTAACTAAAAGTTATTGCAATGTATTTATAATACTTATTTTTATATAAATACATAATAAAATCTCCATTTAGATCATATATAAAAATAATAAAACACAATTTACTTGATGTCCATTCATTAAGTAATAGCATAAGGTCTTGTATAAATTGCATATATCAAATATTTTTGGTTTTTTTTTTTGTATATGTATTTTATTCATATAGAAAAATTATAAAAACAAGGTATAAAAGTGTATCAACGCAATCGGTTAAAGCTACAAGCAACTACAAACTACAAAACATATAAAAATATATAATATTTAAGAGCTATTCATACAAAATATAACACTAGATTCGTATAAAATGTTTCCGAAATCAATATAACAAATAAACACTGACATATGTATGTATGTGGTCCATACGTATGTGCTCTCGATGTGTTTAACAAAATCTTTACAAAACTAAAAACAATGGATAGTCTTAGTGGCTGCTTTTGAAAGGGCTTATAAAAAGATTTATTTTTTATAAACGCAAATGTCTTTGACTCATTCTTTAAATTTCATCTTATTTTGCTTCGGTTTCCATTTTATCTTTCCTTTGCCTTTATGTTTGGAATATTAAAATAACAAACAACTGATTCTTAAAATAATTATAGCACGCTACACAAGATTCCAGTTTTTGCAAAAACATTGAGCGTTTGCTTACATTGTTTAATAGTTTGCAATTTTTTTTTTACTTTTTTTTAGTGGTATATGTAAAATATTTCCTTTTAATAGTTTTGTCATACAACTTGTAGCATATTTAAATATTGTTTTTAAGTATATAATTTTTTTTTTTTTTTTGGTTTTTGTAGATTTTTTTAACAGTTAAAGTATAAAGTATATGTTTATAAAAGTATAAAAATCTATAAAATATTGAATTTCACTACATTTAAAAAACATCATCAATACACATTGCTATCGCTATTTGCTTTTGCTATTTACGAGCCACCTTTTTAGATATTTGGATGCCTTTTCTTGTTTTCAACGACTAGCATTTTGTTACATTCGAATGTTTAGCACAAAATTAGCGACACCTGTATGCACAATCTGATTAAAATATTGGCATGAAACATTAACACTACAAAGTGAAGGCTGCAATTTATATGTTTAAGTTTTAAGTAGATTCATTTTTGGTTTCAATCAATAATCAATAATATTTTGCTAACAATTTTTAAAACAAACGAACGCTCTGAGTTCTCTAATTTGCTTATGCAGTTTCAAAAATATAGTATATATAGGACATATGTATGATTTTTTTTAAATATATTTAGACGAACATTTGCCATCGTATATACAGTATTTCCGTATAATAATAATAATATAAAAATTCTAGAAAATTTCTATTGTAATCTGTGATTTTTGTTTTTTCTTTTCTTTTTCTTTGACCGACTTTAGTTACATGTTGTGACTGAAATTTACTATAAGGTTTCGTTTTTCTTTCTTATTTTTGTTTTTCGTCATTTATGTAAACAAAGCGCGAGCAAAAATTTGCTAATAGATTTGACTATCGTATTATATACATATACATATACATTTAAAAGTCCAAAGCGACTTGTACTTACATATTTGTTTCAATTTAATAATTTATAGTATTTTTGTAGTATAGAAAAAATATCTTATATAGTTTTCGTACAAGTGCCTTTAAACATGCATCTTTATGTAGCAAAACTTTTCGAATATAAACTGGAAAATCAATGTTATAAACTTTTTTCTTGTCTTTAAATGTTTGTAACTTGTAATTTAAAGTCTACATAGATATTTAAAATATTTTCTTTTTTGCTATGTTCATTTTGTTGAGAATCGATATTTTTCATATAATTTTATACTCTTTACAACTGTAAAAGTTCAATTCTTCATTTTGTATACCAATATAGCAGCAACGAAACATTAAGTATTTTGAATTTTTACAGTCAACAAGATATATTGCTGATATTTCACTGTAAGACTTAAATAGGGACAATCTGAAGAAGTACAATTATTTTTCAGGGTCTTTCGTATTGTATTATTTTGATATTTGTTAAGCTAATTCGGTTATGCGTTTGCAATTTTAGTAATATTACATATTTATGTATTTATAAGTAACGCATTTAACATATATATTGTTATACAGACTTATTAATGCCATATTCCATATTATTTATATAATTTTTAATTGTTTACGAGTTAGTATTGCACAAAATAATTTATTCATTTCGATTTGTGGTTCCTATTAATTTGCATTATCGTTTTACTTGACTAAAAAAAACAGTTTATACAAAATTTCTATATAAAAAGTTGTCTAAGATAAGTATGTAATTAAGTATTTTTATTTAGTTTATCTTTTATGCATATACTCGTTTATATATTATGTGTATTAAAAGTGTTTAAGATGTTGTTTTTTTATAGTTTGCAACACGCCCAGCAAATTGAAATTTGACACAACTTACAAAAGTAAATAAATAAAAAAATAATAATAATAATATAAAACAACAAATAATACGTAATACTGAACACAAGTTGTTTTTACATAGTCCGTAGTAATTTTATTTTGAGAGTGGTTAACAAAATTATTAGTGTATATAGCAGCTGTCGATATGAACGTGTGTAGTTTATGTTATAAATTGTTTGTGTATGTTATATGTTAAGTGTTTCGGCTTTTTGATGATTGTTCATTAGTTTTTTATTATATATAACATTAAGTTTCACATCCCCAACGATTATTTTAATCGTGAGCATGTGCAACTACGAGGCATGTCAAAATCGTAGTGTACTAACTGTATCGGTGTGTGTGTGTAAGTGTGGTTTAACTTATCAAACGATATTAAAATGCAATAAGTATTTCTTAATTGGTGTACCTTTTGCAAAAAAATATTTAGCTGATTTGTTTATTCTATGTTGAGTGTATAGCATTTGTATTGAGTGTATTTAATTGTTTACTCGTACGATTTGGACATGCAACGTTATGTTATGATATATGCTATATAACAATAGCATACAACCTACTACTAATCAAAATCGTATATAAAGTAGAAAGCAAAAAGAGAAATATACGATTTTTCTTAGCTTAAGAGTTTGCGAAAATTACTTAAGATTCAAAAAGCAAAGTAGAAGAAACTCTGATTTGAATGGCACAATCGAATCCAATATCTTTAAAATAAACATAAACTACAAAAAATGAAACCTTTTAAGCAAAAAGTGTGTCAGACTTAAAACTAGGATTGGCTTTACATTATCTCCAATTTATAAACAATAATTGGGGGCAAAGAGTAAGTTGATTACTATTTTTGATCTCTAATTAAAAAAGTTACTATCTGTGTATTGATTACTATTATTGATCTCCAGTTAAAAGTGTGTGGTTCTTCTCTATTGAAAAGTGTGTGGTTCTTCTCTATTGAAAAGTGTGTGGTTCTTCTCTATTGAAAAGTGTGTGGTTCTTCTCTATCGAAAAGTGTTTTGGTTAAATTAAAAGTATTTGATTATTATCTATTCGTTTGTGTTTTGATTTGAATTTTTGATAAATTATCCAATTGATTATTATCTATAAACTTGCATTGACTGGGCTTGCCTTCTCATGTCAAAATAAAATATTTGATTCACATAAATTTAAATTAGATTTTTATCATATCTTCAAAGATTCTAAGTAGGTAGGAACTTATGGGTTGCGATTTGGTAACATTTCGGACACACATTCTATCTCGAGCTCATTTTTTAATATAAGACTAGTCGTTTATTTGGTTGGCTTAGTCAAATTAAGACATGGTTTACCCTGGTTTATACTACTGGGTTGACTTGCCAAGGTTTTCTTTCTTTTCTTTTTTTTTTTTTTTTGACTGACTTAAAATGATTTCTACTACTGTCACGTTAGATGGCATTATTTGTTGTTAAAACCTATGAAAATATCCTTCCTTATCTTCTTTTATATCAAAAATTACTAAAATAGCAACAAAAAATTTACAAAAAATACTGTGCATGCGTTTTTCCTAAAGGAAAACCATTCAGGTTCTAACGAAAAAAAAATCATATAAATACCAACTTAGGGCTAAAATTTGCTGTTTGTTTTGGGGCGAGTGTTACACACGAAATCGTTTTCAATTTCCTTATAGACTCTATAAGCTGTTTGCCCACGAGTTTTGCGACCTTGAGCCTATTGCACCTTTGTTGTATGGATAACGCTATATTCTTGTGTCTGAGTGTGTGTGTGTGTGTGTGCATGTTTGTGAACCTGTAACTGTTGTTAGTGAGCGATTGTATCCGTGCGTACGCTCTGCTCTTGTTTAACAATACTTATTACAATTTTCTCCAGTTGCTCAGGCACACACATTTAAAATGCCTCATCTCTCATGCGTTGTTCTAATGGCAACTGTTCATCTAAATGTCGCAGTTGTTGATCCAGTTGAAACTGTTGCTCCGATCGCTCCAATGGCTCATGCTGTTCGTTATCATCGTCTCGTTCTGGCGGCTGTGTTAACATATTTGTATTTGTGTTTGTGTTTGGCTTTGGCACTGCCAGCGCTGCGTCCAACAAACGATGTCGCTCATCTCGCTGTTGGCGTCTCTCATCATGCAGCGCGGCCTACCAGCGCCGCCGTTAACACCAGCGAAAGGGCACCGCACGGGGTCGGTCGGCGCCTTCCTTGACGAGCGGCTTGTGGTACTCCCGGCCGGTGCGCGAATGGATAACCGCCCAGCAGTGTTCGCAATAATATTGCAGACAGGTCACATTGGCGCAGAAGAAGGGCGCGAATTTGCCACCGCATCGGACTCCCTCGCACTCGTCGCACATCTGATCGTCGAGGACATAGGGTTTCACCTCCACCCGCTTATCGATGTCGCCATGCTGCAGTTGTACGAACCTCGCCGAGATCGCAGCTATATAGCTCTGCTGATTGGAGAAGGCAACACGACCGGCACCCTTGGGATACTTGAGCTCGGGATCCGTGTCGATGCCTGCATAACAGACGCCGCCATACAGCCGATCCATGATCATGGCCAGCTCGAAGGCTTTCAGTGGACGTGGTACACCACCCACAAAGACGGTTTTGCGTGGATCTAGTGTCATGGTTGCATCAAGCACATAATCCGCATCGGCCAGACGCCAGGGTCGTATTTGCACTGCCTTGTCCTTGATGGTGGGCGAGGAGACGCACAGATAAAGCTTATCCTCATCGGAGATACAGGAGTCGATTAACTGCTGCACACTGCTCTCGTCCTGGAACAACAGAAACGCATAGCCCTTGGGTGGAAAGTAAGACTTGGATTCGGCTTTGTGTGGCCAGTCGACAACCAGCGGTCCAAAGCGACGAAAAGACGTTGTTATTTCATCCTCATCAATGTCCGGAGGCAAGCCACCAACGAATACTTTCCGAGAGAAACGGGCTGTGCTATCGCCATGGTTGCCACCCTGCAGAGGTGAGTGCGGAGAATGTGGCGATCGACGCGACGGCGACGCCATCTTGAGCGCATTCAAGTAGCTAGCCGGATCACTGCCTACAGCTATGCCAATCGCATCGGCTTCACTCAAATGCTTCGACCCAAGGCCGCCCATTAGGCGCATGCGGTCATTTAACATGTTGCCCATGTTGCCCATGTTGTCGCCTCCGCCTCCGCCTCCACCTCCGATATTGCCCAGCGACATGCCACGCATATAATCGCTGAGTGTGTTCTCCATGCCACCGCCATGATGCAGCTGCCCATTTGTTGACATCATGTTGCCATAGTTATTACCCAAATAAGGAGCATCTCCACCGCCACTAGCACCAGCCGTGCCCATGCCTCCGCCAATGCCTCCACCAATGCCTCCACCAATGCCTCCACCATTGCCAATGGATAGCGTCGGTATATTCATGTGATTGGGGGGTCCCATGTGTGGGCCACCACCCATGCCATCCATGTGACTGCCATACAGTGAAGTTGGCGAGCTGCTGCCCTTAATGGGAAAGGATATGCTGCGCCTGTATTTAGGTGATACACCTGGCATGGACATTTGTGGTATGGGCGAGATGCCGCCGCTGCTGCAACCCGCTTGGGAGCCATTATATGGAGATCCACCACCACCACCACCGTTGCCACTTGGCGAAGAGGGACTGTGTGCTCCACCATCTCGCTGTTGTTGTTGCTGCTGAAGCAGCTGCTGCTGCTGATAATGATGCAATGCGCTCAAATTTGGCGACAACTGTTGCTGTAGCTGCTGCTGCTGATGTTGCTGTTGTTGCAATTGTGGCGGCGGCTGGTTGAGATTGAGATTTGGCAAACCGCTGCAGCTGCAGAGGAAGAGGAGTAACAAGAGAGAGAGAGAGAGAGAGAGAGAGAAAGATGATGAATTTTTTTTTTTTTTTTTTTTGGAATTTTATTTGGCATTTCTTTGTACTTTTTTTTATATAAGAAAAGGAGCAATTTGTTCAAAGATTTGCTTCTAATTGTTTTTGGATATTTAAGGGAATAATATATATGTATAGATAATGAAATTAGTTTTTGGTATATGCTTTTTTTATTCTATTTTTGATAACATTGCCGCCCAGCGTTCATTAAATGAAAAGAAATGGAAACTAAATATCGATTTGGTATATAAGTAGTAGCAATAAATATTTGTTACACTGGGCGTTGAAGCTGTATTTAAAAGCAAGTTTAAGTATCGTAGAATAAAATTTAAACAGATTCAAAACTTTTTCAACTAACGCAAATCCCTAAAAGAATAATAAAACGAAACTTTGAAGCAAATAAAAAAACGATTTTCAATAAATTGCTCCTTTCTTTTAATAGATTTGGTTTTGTTTTATAACGTTGCTTTGATTGCCTTTTGACGATTTTGTTTGTTGTTGCTGTTGTTGCTGCATTTATCGATGTTGTTGTTTTGGTGGTGGTTTGGTTGTTGGTGGTTTTTGGTGGTTTTGTGGTGTAGGATTCATTGTTGTGGTTGTGGTAATAATGTTGCTGGCTTTTTTTTTTTTTTTTTGCTTCTGTGGTGAATGGTGTGTGTAGTTTTTTTTTATATTTGATTTTTTTTTGTCAGGTGGTGCTAGTGGTTTCGCCATCCAATGAAACAACGTATGAACGGTTTAAGATGCGCTGGCTGCAAGTTTTATTTTTGGTTGGCAGTTTTTATAGCATTGGAACGGGTTAGTTTAGAATGCACTGTGCACACATTAGTGAAGAAAAGAGAGGCACTTGACACTGCACTGCACACATTAAATTTAAGACTGCGATAACGATAAACGATACATACATATACACAACAGCAAAAGGCTTAAACTTTTATTATTTTTTTCCATTATTTTAAAGCTTTTCTGTGCTGCTAAATTTAGCAAAGGCCCAGATAACCAAAGAATATTTGTCATACAAAAAAAAAAAAAAGTATAGCACAAATAGAACAAGAGAAACACGCAGACAACGTGGGGCGGCAATGGGTTAAGAGAGCAGTAATGGTTGTTTTTAAGGTTTAATGCTAATGGATATTGAAACTAGTTCAAACGTTATATCATTTGTTTCGATTGTGTATGTTGTTGTCGCTGTTGGTGTTTTTGTCATTGCTGCTACACGCTCGCACAGTTACGCTAATTGATTGACAACGCGCAATGGCTGTCAAACTGTAAGGCCAGGCCTAACCAAATTGCATGGAAAATTTGTCATTTTAAAAGTCAACGGCGGTTGCCAAGGGCTTTTGGGGTCTGAAGAAGATGTGTTGCTGCTGCTGCTGCTGCTGCTGCTGGTGGTGGTGGTGGTGGTGGTGGTGGGTAATGAGGATATGCTGCTGATGTTGATGTTGTCTGCTGCTGGACGATGATGAAGATAATGATGGTGAAATGTATATGGCATGCAGAAACGTGTACAAGTGTAAATAGATAACAAGAATGGAAGGCATGGCATGGCATGGCAAGGGTGGGTTTAGGTGGTTGGTAGTTATACTTTTAGTAGCGTGTGTCGGCCTGATAAGCGTTGATAACCACCATTCGCAGGCAGTATTGCAAAATGCAATTAGCAGAAAATTAAAAAAAAAAAAAAAAATTTTTAAACGGAAATGGAAACATCAGGCCAAAGATTTAAATCGGAAATACATTTGATTGGCAAGCAAATCGAAAAGCTGTCAGCATAATGGCTTAAAAAAACTTGGCTTACACACGTCAGTACACAAAAATCAATAAAAAAAAGCGAGCTTAAAGCGTACAAAGTTAAGCGCCTAGACGACATGTATTTCAATAATTTAAATGTAGAAAAAACGTCGTACCTTACATGTTTGTGGGTATGTGTTCTGGTGTACGTCAAACAAAAAACGACCAAGAACCAGACGACAGGGAGACCGCCCACACTACTTAAACAGAAAGTTCTCGACGTACTTTACAACATTGTACATATGTATACACATTTTTCGAGTGCATTATGCATACACCAGGTAGAGAGGGTTTTTGTTGCATACATGCGACATAAACAAAGCGCAGTTGCTGTTGTAGTGCACTTTTGTACAGCAAGTGCTGCAACCGAGACGAAAGAGAGAGAGAGAGTGATGCAGCAGACGCTTTAAATCAGCTTTTACTCGTTTTTTTATGGCATTAAAAATGCACAAGTACGGCAAATGAAAAAATCAAAGTCAGAGAACTTCAGTTCAGTTATTTATTCAAAGTTTCGGTCAACGAACTGCAAAAAATGCAACAGGCAGTCGCAAACGCATTCAAACATTGCCGCTAAAGAATACGTGAAGTTGGCTGCGTCAGCAATGCTTGCAGCCAACTTAATATTGTTCAATCGCTTATTAAATGCTGCCAACTTAATTAGTTTTGAAAAACAACTTCCAATAGGAAAATTCAAAGAGGCATTACATAAATATACACACAGCAACCAAAATCAACAGCTGCTTAATCCTACACACAAAAACAAAAAATACCCCACAATGTAAACAGAAGAAATTTTACATTTTAAGTTGGCACAATGAATGTTGTTGGTATGCATGTATGAATGTGTGTTTGTTCAATTTAGCATATATGCAAATTGGCATGTAGCAACAACAACAACGTGTACAAAGTGGAAGATTTTTGACTGTATATGTATGTGTGTGTGAAAAGATTCAAACCGATTTACTCACCTTTTGCGATTGAAGAAGCCTCCGCTGCCAACTCCACCTCCACCTTGCAGAAAGCTATTGCGCAGAGTCACCTCCTCGTTCTGTGCATTGCGTCAATATATCAAGTAAAAGGGAGAGATATATGAAAAGAAACGAGATGAAAGAAAGATTAGTAATAGTGCCAAGTGATTTTGCAATCAAATATCAGCAAGCACAGCGCACATCTGTCGCAAATTTTTTGGCAAACCCCTTGAACACTCACATAAAAATAGATAAAGAAAAAATATGTTGAAAAATTCAACACACGTTGCGCCGCACACAAACAGCTGATTGCTTACTACCGCTTACGGTGAGATAACACACAAAACAAATTAAAATTACGCTAAGTGAAAATTAACGTAACATGCTAAAATTCAAATATATGTTCGACTAATTTAAGCAATGTCAAAGTCTAATTGGCCATTGCCGGACAACACAATCGGAATGTTTTTCACTCATTTGCCTGTGCTTATAATTGCGATTAGCACAAGCTGTGACAAACCCAAACGAATCACTCTCTCTCTCTCTCTTTCTCTCTACAAGTTAAAAGCTGATAAAAATGCAAAGAATTAAGCTAATTTAAATGGCTACCATTATACTATGAGAATTATTTGATATCTTTTAAAGTAGCATGAATACTGTCTCTGTTCCTTTGCAAAGAGCATTTCTACTATCCAAAAATGGAATTTTTAGTTAAAATTAAATTCAATTTAAGCAAAACAAAAAAAAAACTAAGATTAAAGTAGCTTTCATGCGAAATATGCACAGCTATTGTGCGGGTTATGCTTTACTAAATACTTACACCAAAAAGTGACGCCTGTTGTTGAAGAAGTTGTTGCTGTTGCTGCTGCTGAAGGTGGTGTTGTTGTTGTTGCTGATGTTGATGTTGCTGCTGCTGCTGTTGATGTTGCTGTGAGGGGCTGCTGGATAGTGAGTGGGTGTCACAAGGATTGACCAGCATGCCTAAAGCGTCACCCACACTGCCATTGTTTTTCAAGCCCAGCATGGTAGGTGAAATATCACCGCCACCATTACCACCTCCGCCAATTGGACTATGGCTGTGCTGATGTGAATTGTGATGGAACGATTGCAGGATGTCATCCAGTGACTCCTCGTTGGCATTGAAACGCACCGAAATGGGTGTACTGCTGCTTAGGCCAGGCGGTGTTTTAATAGCTGTTGGGATATTTGGTGGCACAGTCGATGTCGGCGATGTTGCCAGGCTGCCAACAGCGGATGTGGATGCCGAACCCGACAGATTGCTATTACTGCCGCTGGCACTGCTAGTAGCGCTGCTGCCTGCAATTTAATTGTAGAATAGAGAGAGCAAGATATTAGTTATACATTTTTTGTATACTCTTCTTCAACCCTTTTAATGCTTACCTTTTGGTAATTTAAGCGAGTCCATGGTGCCCGCACCGAAGAATATGGATATACTTATATGGTTTCACTTGATGAGCTGCGTTGCCTTAGCCTAGATACATTTGAATGTGGGCCAGCACATCAAGCACATCGAAGCATAGAATGTATCCCAAACATCAATCATCAGCGACGAAAGTATAACGAAAAGAGAAGGAGAAAGAAAAAGATACATAGTTAGAAACACGTCATACTATTAGTTAATCATATTTCTTTTGTACACCACTCTTGCCATAGTATATTATTTGAAATTGTCAACGTTGTCTTAAATGTTTGCGCACGTAATTGCGTTAAAAATAAAAATACAAATAAAGCACACGGGGCAGCGACAGCCTCAAAAGTGTATGACAACGGCAACAAATATTTGATGTTTTTTTTAAACCTAAAATATTCTTTTACGATTGCTGCCCTCTTGCATTGCGATGCAATGATTCAATATTGAGCATCTTAATAAAAAGGGGATTCACATCAGGAAAAGTACTTGAACGGGTTACTTCTTCTTGTCATATCATATCGCTTATTCGGGTTGCAACTCGAAATTCAGGGCTTCAATATGCTTTCATAATGTGCCATCGATTAATTGACTTAATTGACAGAAAGCATTCGTGATTTTCGATTTCACCCCATTAGTTTACCATCTTAATCTGTTCGCTAATTGCGTTTCAATGTGAAGAACAACGTTTGACGATTTTATGTCCGTAAACAAATTAATTATAAGTCCACGTTTTCTTTTTTTTTTTATCACCGCCCGAACCGTAACAAGCAAAAAAAATCGATAAATGTGACCATTAAATGATACATTGTTATTTTGTTTGTGTATTTATGTTCATAGTTCACTTATAAATAAAAGATAAGATGCAGCAGCGGGTTACAAGGAAGCGCAAGGTTAAGCCGATTAACAGAAAACCAAAAACCATGATAACGTAAGGAGGTAAGCCAAGGCTCAATCCAATAAACCAACACCTTCACAACTGTCCTCACTGTCGCCCTCATAACCATTCATCCCGTTGCGCCGTTAAATCCAGTCGGGACAACATCAATGATCAGAAAAAACCAACAATAGCGAGTAATCAATCTACTCTGTTGATAAAGATAAAAAAAACACAGCGAACGCATATGATAATTAATAAAAAAAAGATAAAAATATGCCTTGAAAATGGCATAGGTCGCAGTTATCCATCAAATGGAGTTTTAGGTCCCTAACACGCCCCTAGGCCCAAACAGATGCTCATAGTGTTACCCCCATCTACTTCATTCTGAAATTGGAACTGTCACCGGAAAGCGTCTATTTTATATTGTTGTAAAAAAAAAACTAGCTTGAGTAGGTTAAGGGGTTCCCAGTGGGCCGTTTAATTAGCTAAATGAATAGAGAGACAACAAAATTGTTACGCCAATGAAAATGTGCGCTGAGCCGTAGACAGAGCTGAAGGCAAAACCCTCTTTCAGATTTTTTTTCCCCCACTTAACGACTTGCTCTCGTATTCAGAAAAACGTTATCGTTTTTAGAACAAAATAGTTTATATGGCGCACATAGTAAGAGTGAATTCTAAATACTCTTACCACAAACAAAGTACTATTGCAGATCTAAGAAATATCCGAAATATTTTCTAACCAACCTTGAGAATAGAACTTGTGAATGGATTGGATTTTGTATGCAAAAAAATATATCAAATGCTAATAATAGAGCTGTCCGTCAATATTGTATTTCATACAAATTTCTCTTTGTATTTTAAAATGCTCAAGCGAAACGGACAAATAGTTTTTTATGAGCTGCCAAGAAAGAATGCAAAACAAATAAAAACGATCCCAATACAGCGAATCTCAAGGGCGCAAAAAATAACTGCATTAAAGAGAATATATACGGAAATATATACGGAAATTCGTAATACTACCTTTTAATATTTAATAAATTTTCTATTAGTCTTTTATTCTTCGAAATTAAATCAAACTCCCCATCTGCTGTACACACTGGCACACCTTCAAGTCGATCCCTTTAAAAATTGTTCATGGAGAAAAGGGTATGCAAGCATAATCAATACACAAATTTGTCCTATAAACGAGAGAAGAGCGCGACCCCCAAAAACAAAAATAAGTAACTTGAATTACAGCAACGACGACGACACAGCGCAGCTGAGACTGAGGCAGCAAAAACAGAGGCCAAAGCAATAACAATGACAGTAACGCCCCCATCTTCCAGCACACACACACACACACTTGAATATAATAAACAAGTATATTGTACCGCCAAAAGCACAGACAGCTTGGCTCAGGCTCAGCTCCCACATCCCACAGCATATTCGAGAGAGCGTAAAAGTTGCGCGTTATGATTTCTGGGAGAGCGAACGATGCGCTGACAATGCACGTAACAAATACACATACACAAAAACATATGAACGTACGTAAGTGTGTGTGCAAACAAATGAATCTTCTTGGAAGGTACTTTGAAATGAAATTTGCTTTGCTTTGTAAAACAGAAAAAAAAAAATTAAGAAGAACTTTTGGTATGTAGCATTATCACAAAACACGTCCCTGCAATTAGATTTAGTAACTGGGCCAAATTGGCGAGCGTTTTTCTCTACTCTTTGCTGGGCTAGAGATTTAGAGGTTATTACGGTGTTTGCTTTGCTCAACTGATTCGTTGCTGTTCGTCGTCGTTGCCCCAATTTCAATTGGTTACGCACAACAGCAAAAACGAATAGCACGAAATAAAAGAAAAAAAACGGAAAAGGCAACCCTACTGTGGGGTTGCTTGTCATCTATATCTATATAGGAAACTAGGCCAACACGCTTTGTACACAGATATTTAAAATTAAGTGACATTTTGACAGGTGCAAACAAGGCGAACCGAAAAACAAAATTGTTTTCTATTCTCTTCTTTGTATTTTTTTTTTTCTTGTATTAACCAAATATCGCTAATAACACTAACCTTTTGTACTTAGAATTTCGCTCTGGCCTCTCGGCAGATTTGTTGCAACAACGCACGAGCAACACACACGAAGCCAGGCCACGAATTCACGACGACGACGCAACACGACACAAAACTTTCAGGTGCAAGTTTTTCTTTTGAATGTGTGTGTGCGGTGAGTGCGTTACATTTCCGGGGGTGCAGGCAAGCAGGCCGTCTCACTCACACTCTCTCGTGCGATTCTGTGACGTATATTTAGCACTGTGTATATTTTCTTGCTTTTTTTTTTTGCAATTTTGTTTTCTGCAACAGCAGCGCAACGAAAATTCCTTTGCTGCGGCAGCGAATTTTTTGCTCTTCTTTTATGTAAAAGATGCGACAGTTTCAAACAGATTTTCCATTTTTGATTTTTTATTTTCGTTTTAGAGATTCCAGGATGATTATGAATTGTTCATTTTTTTTTTTTTTTTTTTGTTTGTTTCACATTATTGCACAAATTCCGAAAAATTGGTTAACGCGCACACACACTCGACGTTAGATAAAAATTTGTTTAACAGAAATTTTTAAAAATTTTCACTAGTAATTTTGGTTTAAAGAAAAATTAAATGTTTACACTAGAATTTAAAATTTTTTTCGGATTTTCAACGTCCGCTCACTAGCGCGACGATTGCGAGACTGAGAACTTATATTTTCGACAAGTGCTAGCTTTCCACCAAGCTTGTTTTGTAGTCGACGTCGCCTACTTTTCCGACCGAAAAATCAATCATTTTCGGTTGTTTTGCTTTCATACGGTGTTTCGTGCTGTTCTGACAGCCCAACAACAACAGCGACAGCTGCTCGTCTGCGCAGCGTTGCCGTTGTGCATAACAAGAATTTTATGTCGATGTATCGATATTTGTATGTTTGTATTGTTAATTAATGAACAACATTTGATTGCATCAATATGAAATTGCAATTTTCTTCTGAATTCAATATAAATTGCACAATAAGAACTGATAAAAAAAAATTTGCATGCGTCTGGCAACCTTAAGCGGATTGCATCGGTAAAAGCAGAGTACGAGAAAAGAAGCAAATTACATAAAAAAGCGCTACTTACAATGTCAACGCCAACGTCGCTCCAGTTCCTTCACTCTTCTAAGCATACAGTAATTGCACAAACATCAGCTGCGTTGTCTTATGAATATGACGTTTATGAAAAACTCACGCGCGCGCGATTGGTAGTTGTTTTTGTGTTAAATATGTACAAAATAGATGTATGTATGGGCGCCCGTTCGTTATCACCCCACTTATAAAAAAAGATTGGTTTTCCTGTTTTACACTACACTATGTACATTTTTTTTATTGGTTTTGTGTTAATTTTTGTGTAAATTTTCCTAGACAACTACGAATGCTGCTCACACAAGCAGTCGATCTGCAACTAAACATATTCAGAGCAAGCTTTTAACAGCTGCTTCGTAGCACACTGTGACCCTTTTTAAAGGTCTGGCAGCACTCTTGCGATAGTCAGCCCGCGAACTTGAACATTTTAAATATCGATATTTATTAACAAAACAAGTTTAATGAAGAAAGTGCAATCTAATTAGTGTGCAAGCATTAATTAAAATATACAAAATGTGATGCATGTAGCTTAAAACCAATCACATTCAAGCTGTATATTGCATGCGCATGAATATTTAAAAATTCTCACGACTTGGCTTGCTCATATAATGTATATAATAACAAAAAAGACCGGTTTCTTGATAAGCGAGTCTTTTTTCATGATTCTGCATCGTAGCTTTGTGCGCATTTGTGAATCTCAGCTTTATGATGTCGCACGTTTTGCGCATTATTTGCTGTTGTTTTCTGCTGGCCCTAGCAAAGGGCTATGAGGCGCCAGAGCCCAGGATCGAAGTATTTTACCCAAAAGGATTTGAAGTGTCGATACCACATGAGGAAGGAATCACACTATTTGCATTCCATGGCAAGCTCAATGAAGAGATGGAGGGCCTAGAGGCAGGCACATGGGCACGCGACATTGTCAAAATGAAGAATGGACGTTGGACTTTCCGCGATCGTCAAGCGGTGCTGAAGCCAGGCGACATACTTTACTACTGGACCTATGCTATCTATAATGGCCTAGGTTATCGCTACGATGATGGTGTTTTTGCTGTTGATGCCTTTAGTGGCAGCACTCCAAGCACTCCTATTTCAACTAGCACAGTGCGAGTTCCGGATGCAACTCCTCCAAGGGGTGATTCGGATATTGACATTAGGATCGGCAATTGTATGCCAACAAAGACTCAGGTCAACGGCGTTCCCACTCGCTGCGTTAGCCAACTTATTTTTGTAGATGAATTCAATGGCGGAAAGCTGGATGCGTCCAAGTGGACTGTGGAGCATCGTTTCTCTGGCGTGCCAGACTACGAGTTCAATATCTATTTAAGTGATGCACCCCAAACGTTGAGTTTAAGCAATGGACATGTTGATTTTCAAGCACATTCGACAAAAGTTTTGCTTAAACAGAACTTGGACTCCAAGCTGGATCTGGGCAGCGGATGCACTGGGATAAAGGAAACAGCTGATTGTGTGCGTGATGCAAGGAACGCAAAGAGACCAGACAGACTGCCTCCAGTAGTTACAGCTCAATTCTCCAGCAAGTTGAGCTTCAAGTTCGGACGCTTTGAAGTACGCGCCAAGATGCCACGGGCTAAGTATATAATGCCCCAGCTGTGGCTGCAGCCTAAAGCGCACGCTTACGGCAAAGATGATTATCAGTCGGGTCAGATAAGGATTGCGTATTCGCGCCAAACCACCGGAGGACAACTGGATCTTTATGCGGGTGCATTGCTAAACGCCAAGGAACCCTTGCGTTCCACGAAACTGTGCCACAAGCTAGGCTCCAGCGACAGCAGCGACGATTGGAGCGACAGTTTTCACAATTATACGTTGGAATGGACGCCACGACATCTCAAGTGGTTCGTCGATGGAAGAGAATATTGCACACAGGGTAGCGATACTGGTGCCTTTAGTGAGACATCAGTGGCCAATAAGCGACTTCCCAATGCAGATGAACTTGAGCAGGGCACGGGAATAGCACCATTTGATCAGGAGTTCTACTTGACCTTTGGTCTGGGCGTTGCCGGTTTCAATGAGTTCTTTTATGATGAAGATAAGCCTTGGCATGAACAGGATCCTCGTGCGATGAACGATTTCTGGAAGACTATAAAATCACACAAGGATCAGTGGTTGGACCAGGCACAGTTGGAAATCGATTATGTCAAGGTGTATGCCGTTTAAGCATTGCAATTTAAAATATGTATAATTTATGCAATTTATAATAATTGTCATTTTTATTTACGAATAATAAAAAAATAATTATTTTGTCATCATATTCAAATTGCGATATTTTAGAGTTTGAAAACACTGATAATATCGATAGTATTGACACAAACAGCTGTTCATCTATTGCCTTGCCTTTGCGGTAAACTCTCATCGCTAGTGCTCACATAACCCTCTGCGGCATTTTGGAAAAACACAAAGTAAATTAAATAAAATACACATTAAGGTAATTTTATAACTTAAAGCACGTTTCACATTTACAGACAAATATAAAATGCAAATCACACGTCTCGTGCTGCGTCAACTAAGACGCCAAATCAACGTGCAGCGCCATTATAGTGCTGCTGCTCCCGCTGTCGCCGCCTCAGCTGAGAAACTTGTGCCTCCTGTGCCGGAGGGAGCTGAAAAGCCACCAAATCCCAAACTGGACAGTATTGTCAACAATATAGCCATGCTCAATCTGCTCGAGGTAGCCGAGCTTAGCACACTGCTAAAACAGAAGCTAAATCTGCCTGATACAGCCTTTGCACCACAAGTTGCCATGGCACCTCGAGCAGCCGCTGCCGATGATGAGGAGGAGGCGGCGCCCAAGAAAGTACAAACCTCGTTCAAAGTTAAGTTGGTGAAGTTTGATGAGAAGCAAAAGGTGGCGCTTATCAAGGAGGTGAAGAATCTGCTTGAAGGCATGAATCTGGTCCAAGCCAAGAAGTTTGTGGAGAGTGCGCCCACAATTGTTAAGGAAGACTTGCCCAAAGAGGAAGCCGAGAAGCTAAAAGAGGCGCTGACAAAAGCAGGCGCTGTCATTGAAATTGAATAAGCTAAACTTTTATTTTTAAACTTACAACTTGTTATAATAAATCATTCACAGTGTTTTTCTGTGAATTTATCAAAAAAATTATAACTTGCACGTGTCTTGCAATCAAAAACTGTTGCTGGTCAACATTGTTGCAACTTTCTATGGTCTAAAAATAATAGACAAACACTTTTACCATTCCTGAATGAGTCTGAAAATTAATTAGTAGCGGTACAAGTTCTTATTAGTGCAGCTTTGTTAATTAAAGTCGTGCGTAGTTCCCCCTATACCAGGCCAAGGAATGCTGCTCAGCCGTGGTGAAGGTGAATGGTTCAATGATTGTGTTAACTAAAAATTAAATCCAATTGAGCGATAAATTCAAACGTAGACAAACATTGTTAGCATTTATACTATACATATCCAAAAATATGTTAATATCACGCACTTTCTACGATCAGGGCCATCTTGCGATGCTTATCCACGCGTGTTCCCAAATTATGTTTATGTATGTCCGCAGATTGCTCTTTGTATCACTTTCATCGGTCCCATTGATTTGTTAACTGTCAGCTTATTGTGCTTTCAAAGAATCCGCTGAACCATCAACTAATGGGTTATGCGTGAATGCTCTAAATATTGGCAGCCAAACGAAATAAACTCCACAATGAAGGCAAGCAAGCTAGAGGCGGAGTGATAAGGAAAGGCAGGTCGCTGTCTATCAATTAGCACCTGCGTTTTTCTCACTGCGGCACAGTAAGCTTGAGAGCTTCGTTCGACACACTGTGCTCAGTCTCAATCGGAACACAGCCGCGTACAAGACGTTTCTTCTCCCGGAGAATATTGTGAGAGTTGAGCCCAAGTGAAAACCGAAAGTGAAGCCGAATTGTATATAAGTCAAGCCATGTCAGGCGGCAAACATTCCACGCGTATTTTGACCATTGTAGTCATCTTCTTCAGCACTTACATTCTAGGCATTTATAGTGCGGCACGTGTTTCCAGTCAACTTGGTTACCACTTGGATGCAACAACAACACCCAACAACAGTCAAAATCTTAATAACACTCTGGACAATCTAGATGAACAATTGGCGACGAGTCTGGCACGTAACGGCTCCAGAAATCCTCGATGTAAGTAGTTGTGTTTCAATGCTTGCCGTTTGTTGCTGTTTTCTTTTTGTTTGTTGTTGTGTCGTGCCGTTTTAAAAATAATTCATGTATGTGGGTCACATTTCAATTATCACCCAATGTGGATATTCCGTGCTGGACTCTTTAGTCTTAGGCACGCTTTGTGTCACCGCTTAGCAAAATATGGTGCTTGGACTTTTCTTCAGCTACTCGAAGTCTGATCTGCGCAGTTAGAGTGCCATAAAAAAAGAAAAACCACCAGTTACTATCACTTGTAATAACCTGTATAGCTTACCTACTTTGAAGAACCTAGATAGCACTAAAGATTACACTTTACGTAAAAGAACCCTGATAACACTTAAGTTATAGATTGATATATAACGTATTTCAAGAGGATAATAAAAAACATCGTTATATAAAAAATTCGTATTAAAAAATTGATTTTTTAACTGTATTAAAGATTAACAAATCAAGGATTAATCCCATCTTAAAGTACTTGAGTCAAAGGATACTTATCTTTTTCCCTTACAATTTAAATTTCCCTCATTTACAATTTTACAGGGTTTCCCTTCTACACAATCGGTCGCTTCGCCAATGACATTTGTAGAGGCAACAATCTATTAATGGGCACATGCGTCATCAATGGCGAGTGCTCCGACAATAATGGAGTAGCCGCAGGCAGTTGCTCCACAATAACGAACCAAGCCAGTTGCTGCATCTGTAAGTAGTTACAATTATATTGTACTTCAATTGCAAATGTTATCAATTTCCTGTTTTACAGATCAGCGAACATGTGGCGCCAGCACAAGTTTTAATAATACATATTTCTATAACAACAATTATCCGGCACCTTATTCTGGTGGAGGGCGTTGCTCCATTGTCGTAACCCCACCGGATTCAACCATTTGTCAGATGCGCATCGATTTTCTGGCCCTGTCACTAGCTCCTCCAACTGGTGATGGTTTCTGCAGCACTGATGCCATGACCGTAACAGGTGGTGCCTCCCAGGTGCCAACGATATGCGGCGAGAATTCCGGCCAGCACGTCTATGTGGACTTTAATGGCGTCAATCCGATCACCATTTCGGTAGCCACCTCCGGAAGCTACACGTTTAATCGTCAGTGGCAGTTCCAGTTAAGAATGTTGGGCTGCACATCGGCAACCTTGGCGCCCGCCGGCTGCCTGCAGTACCACATGGCTTCCAGTGGAAATATTGCGAGCTTTAACTATGTATCTGCTGCCTCCTCGGCTTTGAACTCGATTGGAGTGCAGGGCACACGGCAATTGGCAAACATGCGCTATGGGATCTGCATACGCAAGGCAACAGGCATGTGCTCCATCACCTATGATCAGGTTGGCTCTGATGCCTACTCGTTCACAATGACAAATGATGTGGGCGCTGTGGATCCATCGTTGCTTGCAACATCAGCGGTGCAGAGTCAGGATTGCACAACAGATTACATTATAATACCAGCTGCCATGCAGGCTGGCGTTAATATGCCCAGCGACAGATTCTGTGGCTTGGGTCTGGTCTCAACAACAACTTCGGCGAAACCATTTGTAGTCTATTCCATCACAGACAGCAATGAGGAGATGGATATATCAAATCGTGGCTTCTACTTATCGTACTCACAAAATGCGTGTCCAGTTTTATAGATTAATAAATGAATTTTATAATTATAGAAGACTTACAAATAATCGATATAGAAATAAATTTTTTTATACTAAATATTATAACGTATTATTCTTTTTAACAATTTATAACAAACTTAGACGAGTTTACTGTACACAACTTAAATAACAACTTTGATTACGCTGCCAGGCGTATAAGACTATCAATCTCCGCCTGCAGCTCCTTAATCTGCAAATGAAAAAAGTATCAGACAAACTGAACTATTGAGAAATTCGAATCAAAAAACTCACTCGATTGTTAAAATGAGTTTTGGTTGCAGTGTCAGCCATCAGCTGGAAGGCCTCGTTGTCCACTCGAAGTCGATACTTTTGCAGCTCGTTGACCAACTTCTTCAGTTTTTTCTTGTTCTCATTCATCATTTGCACGCGTTTGGCATGTGGCACAGCGAACTCTTCGTTCATGGATATGCCAAAGGAGCACAACGCTCCCGCTGTTGAGAAGAAATTTAATTGCTTGGAGAACTTGGAATCCTCATTTAGCAACTCCAGTTCCACATTGGTGCAGCGGGTAAGCACCGCAATCTGTTTCAGATGACGACGCAGTATCGTTTCCGCATCATCATTCTGTGCGAAAAGACACAATTTGGGCGCATGACGTTTGCTGATCTGATTGCGACTCTTCACTTGGCGAATGTGTGTACAAATGCTGACGATATCGGCGACCTCAGCTTGCAGTTTCGGATCCTGAAACTGCGATAGATTCACTTCTATTTTAAGCGGCACATGCTGCAACAGCTCAGAGGCAACAAATGGAGTAAATGGCAACAGAGCCTGCAATCCCCAGCTAAGGCAGGCAGTTAGAGTGGCCACATTAATGTAGGCCTCACTGACACGGCTGTTAATAGCCGCTTTTGTGGTTTCCTAAAAGAAATAAAGAAGCTTAAGCTCAAGCCAAAACAATTAATTCATATATGGTCAAAGCTTACCAGATAAACATCACACAGATTTTGATAGAAAAAAACCTTTAGGGCCAAGGTAGCCATATGGAAGTTATAGTTTGTGGAGCACTCGGAGCATATTTTTAATGTCTCAGCCAGACGACCAATGATCCAGCGATCCCACATGCTAAGCTTAACACCATCCATGGTCTCAAACTGATGCAGACTGATGCCCAAGCTTTGGGCTGAGCCGAGAGTAAAACGCATTGCCTGCCAAATCTTGTTGAGGAATAGTTTGTTGGTGTAGCAAGCTTGCACATCAAAGTTGATAAAGTGATTTTTTATGTTGTGACTAAGCAGTGTGAAACGAAGAGCATCTGTGCCACACTCCGGAATGCCATTGGGAAACATTTTGGTTAATCCATCCGTGGATGTTTTCAGTTCGATAGGATTTATAATGCCGGCATCGCAGGATTGCTGTAGCACTTCCTTAAGGCTGTCCAAACTGGCACCTTGAACCACCTGCTGTGGTGCAACAATATTGCCAAGGCTCTTAGACATCTTGCGTCCCTGAGCATCGCACACAATGCCATTCAAAAGGACCTGCTGAAATGGTGCAGCCCCAGTCAGTTTCAATCCCATCATCATCATGCGCGCCACCCAAAAGAAGATGATGTCGTGACCCGTTTGCATAAGGTTCAGTGGATACTTCTCTTTGTAGCTCTCATTGGGCCAGCCGGCGACAGAGAAGGGAAGCAGTGCTGAGGAAAACCAGGTGTCCAGCACATCTTCGTCTCGGCTAAGCTTAAGATCCTCGGTGCCCAGGATGCGTGACGCCTTCGCACGGGCACTCTCCACGTCAAGAGCAGCCACCCAGCAGCTTTTGCCGTTGGAATCGACGGCCTCGTAGGCCGGAACCTGGTGACCCCACCACAGCTGTCGGGAGATGCACCAGTCACGTGAATCCTCTAGCCAGCGCTCCCATTCCAGCTCAAAGTTGGCGGGCATTATTTGCAGGCGTCCACTTTTTAGTTCTGAGAGTGCTGCTTCTGCCATAGATTTGGTGTGAAGGAACCACTGCGGCACCATCATGTATTCGATAATGTCCTTGGAGCGCGAGCACACAGGCAACTGCATGGTATGACCACGCACTTCGCGCAACAGGTCCAACGCCTCTAATCGCTGAACGATGCGATCACGTGCCTCAAAACGTGGCATGCCCTTGAACTCTGTATATTCATTGAGGATATGTCCACTCTCACTGAATACCTGGCGTCCCTCCAGCTTGTGACGCATGGCCAGCTCAAAGTCAAACTTGTCGTGGGCTGGCGTCAGCTTAACGGCACCAGTTCCAAATTCCCTGTCCACTGAAATGTCAAAGACCAAAGGAATTGTATCCTCGCGAAAGGGATGCTGCAGTTTAACCTCATCCCGGTTGCGGTACTTGCTGTAGCGTGGATCGCCAGGATGCACAGCAACTGCAACATCGCCTAAGATTGTCTCCGGCCGTGTGGTTGACACAACAACCTCCTCAGGTGTACCATCCGGTTGAGTTTCGCCATCCACAACGCGATATGCAAAGTCAAAGATGCGACCGAAGAGCACTTTTTCCTCGTAGCCGGGTATAGCCACCTCCGTGGGCTCCTTGATTTCTAGAGTCTCCACTTCAATGTCAGAGATAGCAGAGTTCAAAGCACAGGACCAGTTGACCAGAGAGTTGCGTCGTTTTATCAATCCCTCGTCAAAGAGTCGCTCAAACGCAACATTTACCGCATGAGCCTGCTGCTTGTCCATTGTAAAGTACTCGGAATCCCAGTCAAGTGAACAGCCTAGTTGTTTCAAATCCTGCACAATGCCAGCACCTTTTTCCGCCTTCCATTTCCAGACTTCATCCAAAAACGCTTTACGTCCGATTTCCTGTCGCGTCTGTTCCTTGGTGGCGGCCAAAGTACGTTCAACAACAACTTGGGTGGCAATGCCAGCGTGATCGGTGCCCGGCACCCATTCCACGTTGTAGCCCAATTGACGATGTTGCCTTGCAATCACATCTTGCACTGTGGCGTTTAAGGCGTGTCCTAAATGCAAATTACCTGTTACATTTGGCGGTGGCAACAACATGCGGTAAGTGCCACGTTTGCATCTACTGCTGGACTCTGTTATGGATTTGCTCCTTTCACGTGCCCAATATGCATCTTCCACTTGCTTTGGCTGGTAGCCCGGCGCCAAAGATAACGCTGCATCTGGAATTTAGCATTTTAGCCGGCAAACACATTTTATAAATGAAAACAATACAGAATCATACCTTTAGAGGTGCTGTAGTAAAGCGCAGATGTTAAACATTGCAATTTTGGCTGGCATAAGTATTTGTGCTTAACTAAATTGTGAGTAACTTTAATAATTTGCATTATTTTAATTACGTGGGGCCTCAGCCGTTGTTGTTATGTCAACTGGTATTTTTGGCAGTGTGTACACAATTTTTAAAAGTTCTAAACATCAACACAAACTCAAACAGCTGTTTGATAGTGCTGAGTACGATAGTTGTCTTATTTTATATCGATACAAATTAAAGTGCGCGCGTGATTCGAAATACAGGAGTTTCTATTTAAATAATATATAATGGAACTTGTTGTATACTTTTGTGTATAAAAACGACCAAAGATAAATAAAAAATTAATGGTAATATGACCTTATTTAATAAGGCAGCGTACAAAGATAATGCACTGGTTTACAGTACTGCTCAATAAGTTTAAGCCAAACTTGTATATAATGTTCATTTAGTTTTTCTTTTTTTTTGCTTTTTATATCATCGCTGTATATATATGCTTCACATCATTACAATTAATATGTATCATTGACCTCGTATCTTAGAACTTCTTAGTATAGAATGGAGTTAACTTTATAATTTGTTTTATGTATATTTTCAATAATTAAAATACCTTTTCAAAAAAAAAAAAAAAAAAATAAATAAAAAACTTAGCATGAAGGCAACGCCTTTATAACTAAGCCATGGCTGATATTCGCATCTATATATAAGAGACTGAGCCGCCCAAAACAAACCCAATGCGAACTGCATCAAGTGTAGAGCTGTTAAGTAACGTTTCCACCATACGGATTTATTCCAGGTCCCAGAGCACTCAGTGAATAATATCCATACATAATGATGTGCACAAACGAATTCATCAGTGCAAGCACAAAAGCTGCAAACGGAAGCAAGTTAGGGAAACATATTTTTTTTATTTTTTTTTATATATAATCAACTTAACTTACTGGACCCGGTGGGTGTCCATTTAACTACTATCCAACATATGACAAACATGCTGCTGTTATGATGAATATACACAAAAAGTTAATTGCGGCCACTTCTTCTTCTCTAAGAATAATTAAAAACATTTGTTTATATTTGAAAAGCGAGAGAAAGAGAGAGTGTGTTAATAAACTTACACGAATTTCATTTGGATCATAGCTCAGTTTATACGGCTGACATTGGACGCTTTAGTTCAAAGCTCGCGACGCCATAAAGAGCTTCCGGCAAATGTGGGCATTGAGCATGGCCATGAGCAAATTGTAGCAGAACAATGGCAAACGAAGCTGAAACGGTTTGTGACTGAAAAGGGAAAATATGATGGCGTTTGACACCCTGTTCATGTCGCGTCACCCTTTGCTATTTGTATTCCACACCCACCTGGCCATCCATTTGGGCGCAATGTGTACCAGCAGCAAGTACGAGGTTAGCACAATGGCAGCATTCCAAGGTGATGCAACCATGGGCCAAGATTGTGTTCGCTCATCGGCCAGCTCGGCAAACGAATAACGCTCCATAACAGACATGACCTGTCGTCGTATATTATATTAGGAATGCCAGTTGGTAGTTAGAGTGCAGTAGCTTTTTATTATGTTTTCTTAACCATTGATGCGTTTAAATGCCGATTGTTCGTTTAAGATCTCTCTATCTCCTGTATTTTTTGTGATTTTTTTAATTAAAAAACCTTGCAATCCAACTGGGAGCAAGGACGACTCAAGCGTAAGCAACTTAAGGGTCATTTCGAATATGATATGAATTAGGAATTTTTATGTGTTCAAAACATTTGTTCAAAACAGACAACACAAATGATAAACAACTTTGTAGCAATGGTTTTATGAAAACAGACTTAAAAATTTGCTTACAATTTTATGGCCTTGCTATAAAATAGTTACATAGTTGGCGGTAATATTGACCGTTTCATTTCAGCAAGTGCAAACGTTTAATACATATTAAATATATTTTCATTGTAACATTTATTGTATTTTCTCTCCCTTTCTGTCTGCCCACGAAACACATTAAAAAGTGCATTCGGTGGAAGCGATGAATGAAAAGGTGAAAAGGCACATACGTGAGTGGGAAATTGAAAAGCTAAAATGTTAAATAAACATTTGTTTAAGCAACACACTGAATGAGACTTGCATTGCCAAAATGCGCTACTCTAAATCGGGTATTTCAATTTGGAAAATGCTTTCTACAATGCTTGACATCAAGTATTGTGTTGTTGTTGTTGAACCCTAGACTTACAACAACTTGCAACTGGAGTCTGACTGCTTAAGTATTCGATGTGTTTACCTACATATCTATCCTGCAGACAATAGAGCTGTAGAAATAACAACAGCAAGAACAACAACTATAATAAGTAGTGTCTACAAACATTTGCTTGCATTCGATGTCCATGCCAAATCCTTATGCCCAACTCTGCCAGCTGTTGTACTTTTACAGGTCCTTTGGCCTTTTATTTCACTTCTGACTTTGGCTCCGTTTTCTATTATTGTTTTCTTTACTTGTATTACTGTACGTGTCTACACCTCAGGGCACTTTGTGCTTTCCACCCAACCCACCAACTTCTAATGCTGCAACGGGAATAAACTGTCTATATAGTATATTGGGACGACCACGCGAGCAGCTGCGTCCAAAAGCTCTTACTCAAAGGGTTCAGCATTGTACTTATATATTATTCCAAGCACCAATAAAATGCGATATAAGTGCAGTACTAGGAACAGTTAGGAACAGTCTGGAATAGTGTGCCTACAAGCAAAAGTCAAATGTTCATTTCAATAACGTCACAGTTGTCAGCTGCCCGCAATATGGCAAATTTTGCACAAATGTGTGTCTGTGTGTGTGTGTGTATGTATGTATACTACTCCCGCTCAGTGCTGCGGTTAACCGCTTAGCTTTGCTTATCATATGGGTAGATAAACTTGCTATTATATCCTGCGGCAGCGACCCTGTCCTTTGCAGCATGTGTTTGTGCTTATGTATGCGTGTAATTAAGTTAGTGTTATTGTTATAATCAAAACCCCATGCAAATCAGGGCTGCAAAGGCGGAGTTTGTCGACCTTACACAAAACACTATACTATACTCAATTATTTAAATTTATTTTGTAAGCCATACAGAAAACATTGTCCATCCCTGCATAAATTCTCTCTTGCCTTTGGGACATTTTGAATACATTTTTGTGGCTACATTTTTTGATAGATTTCCTCTTCGTTCTCGATGATGTCATTTTGCTCTCATCATTTTACTCCACACACCTCCATTTGTAGAGTCCGTTCTGCAACGTTACCTCTGCCATTACCACTGACCATTTTGGTAAGCAGGCGGAGAGGGAAACAGTTCTAAAAGAGGGGCAATGACCAGGACCAGGACATGGGCCAGTCAGTTTGAGTTTATCGCGCCATCATTGTCGCCCCACGTGTGCACCCCGTGAGTTATTAAATAGATTACTGTTTTGTGTTCAGGGGGGCTTTGCATATGCACAATGTGTCACCGAACACATGCCCTTCAGTTGGGAATCAGAAGTAGAGAGCTACTAACTCACACACACACACACAAACACACGCTCACGGAGAGAGGGAGAGAGACAGAAGTGCTCAGATAGAATACCCAACATGTCAACATGCATGAACGATTTATGAAATTGAGTTTCAGTTTTGTCCAGGATGTTTCCCATTGCGTCAACTATTTATGTACTAATATATGCCCAGTCTAATATTTTGGAAAAGTTAATAATAATTAAAAACGCTGATTCATGATTCATTTCGTGTTCCGTTGAAAGAATTTAATGAAAATATTCGAAAAATATGCTTAGCATGAAAAATATGATGAGAATTTTATATGTTTTATTTTCTCACGATATTAAGCAATATTACTTTTTAATGATGCTGCATAAATTACGCCTGTAACGTACTTTTTTTCATACTCTGTAACAAATAAATTCAAATTATCAATTCTCAGGAACCAAAGGACATTCGTTGTATTGAATGTGGCCAGCAATTGATGTCAGTGAAAATGTCATAAAGCAAGTTGTTTTCATCCTCGTTGTTGTGCACCTCCCACATTTTCATTTAATGACTTCTCCATATTGTTTGTTGTTGTCTCTCTGTTTTTTTTTTCTCGTTCAGTATTGAAGGCGAATAGAAGCCAGGTCAGTGGCTTGACTGTCGATGATGATGATGGTCGATGGTCATCCACTTTGAACATTGCACTTTGCTTTCATTTCCAGCAGTTTCCTGCTCGTATCCTGCTCGAGCTTTGGCTGGAAACAGTGACAAAGTGTTCGACGCTGTATTAAGAAAGAATTTCTGAAAACTGTCTCAAAGGATTTATTATTACTTACTATTGGTAGTTGTATCTGTTGTGATGTTGTTGTTCTTGTTGCTACTGTTAGATGCACACATAAATTGCATAACATGAGCTGTTTTGCCATCGACTTTGTTGTGTTTGGGGGTCCTATCTACTTATTTGAGTTATTTTTTTTTCTTCGTCTGGTTCGTTTTCGTTTTCTAGCTTCTCGTACTTTTCCTGGGTGCAACTGTGCGTGGCAAAGTGTGCAACATATTTTATTTGTGTTTCCCGTTTGTTGAGTTGTCTCTTCGAGTAGATTGTGTCCTCTTACTCTATTTTACGAGCAGGTAGATGGCAGCCAACCCAATTGGTAAATTCCATTTACGCAGCTTTGGATGCTGCTGTTGGCGTTGTCACAACACTTTGATACGCGTTATTTACAACACATTTGTCTTGGCTTCGGTTCGGTTAGCTTGTGTGGATGCATCGAGGCAGCAGCTACCAGCCAACAGGCAACAGGCACCCAGGCACCCAGGCACCCAGGCACCAGGCACCAGGTGTTCTGTATTTCGTATCTTTACTGCTTTTATTGCATTGTGTTGGTGTCTTCTTTTGGTGAGTCATTTGAGCTATAACTTATTTAAGCTACTAGCAAAAAGAAGTGAACAGAATTTTTTCAAGTTGAAAAACTGTTCAGTACAATACTCAACTTGAAAATAATTTACTACTACTCAAAAATGAATAATAACTTGAGATATTGCTACATCGGGTATTTTTTTTATCTGCTTATTCAATTAGATAACAGAAAAAACCACATTAATTTTTTTCCCCCTAACTAGTTTAGGGATAAGTTTAACAAATTGCCAATTTGTCAGCCTTATGGCAACAACTAATCTTTGGGATGCCTCAAATTGGAGTAACAAACTTGTCAGCAGGACCCTTTTCATTGTAAGACAACTTATTGCTGTTGGTAAAGATTTAAAATTTGCGTAAGAAATTAAATTAAGCCAAGAAAATGAAGGAATAAGCAACAGAAGAGTTTCGCCCCACAAATATTAATTGCATTTTAATGACTTTATTTTGTCGAACATTTTACACAACACAAAAAGCCATTAAACTGATTAGTCGCACAGCCATTGACACCTTGGACTTCTTGGCTCCTTAGCACACAAGAAGCTCACAAAACAAAATCAAAACAATGTGTAACAAAAAGCTTCTTGACTTATGTGTGTGTTTGTGTGTTCAAAGTATCGAAATACTGGACACATTGGCCGTTGTGAGACTTGGTTTGAACGAGGACGGTAGCAAAAAGTAAATCCAACAATTGGCAGTTACATAAAATAAGTTTTACATTGCCTGTGGGCCAAAATAGCCGACACAGCATATATAAGTAATACTCCCAGTTGGCAGCTGACCAGCAACAAGCCACCAGCAAGCCACAAAGCAAACCCAAGGAGCTTCCCACCCAAATGGACGATAAAACAAATCGTAGAGAACTTCATTTTGTGTTGGCAAGTCGGCGACGTCGTTTTTGCCATAAAAATGTCGGTAAAATGGTGAAATGAAAATCAGTGTTTAATTAACTTATAAAAATATTTAGCTCATTTACGATGTCAGCCAACACAAGGATTCTCTTGTCTCTCTTTCTCATGACCTTAATTGGAAGTAATCCATTTTAATTGCTTGCATTTTTCACATATTATTGGTTGTAAGCGAAACTTAAATGTGACTGTAATTATGATATAATTTGAATTGTAATTAACAACGGAAAGCTTTT
Source organism: Scaptomyza flava (assembly GCA_030179655.1). Taxonomy (NCBI): domain Eukaryota; kingdom Metazoa; phylum Arthropoda; class Insecta; order Diptera; family Drosophilidae; genus Scaptomyza; species Scaptomyza flava. The sequence goes on from JARNME010000404.1 coordinate 11,392,113, forward strand.
TTGAAAAGTACTTTTGTATATTATACTTTATGAAACACGTTTTCTTTCCAAAGGCTAAATTTGCTTTGCAACACTGCCAGATGGTGTCAAAGTTGCCAGAGTACATAAAACTTACAAGCTTGAAGTATTAAATTCGAAACAGTAAAGTAAATAAAGCAAGGTAGGGTAAGCAAAGTGCCTGCTGTTCCTTCATTTTGTTTCGACAAATTGTTTGTTATCTTTTGGAAAATACGAGATTAGTTATAGAAAGTTTAGAACAATCCCTTGAAGCGCTTTAGAGGGCATAAATCTCACATAAATTTCCAATGAAAATCATGTTTCCAATTTTTCTTTTTTTAAGTATTGACTTAATTTACAAACAAAATTAAGCTTTAGACAATACTATTGCCCTTTCCTTTATTTGTATGTATTTCTTCCGTCTTGTTTTTATAAAATTTATGAAATTCGGTATGAGGTCGTGCAACTTATTTTACAACTTCTTTATCCGTTTCCGTGTGTGTGCCATGTGCATGCTTAAGCTGAATTTGGCAATACACAGACACACACACACACACCGACACACACTTTGAGTTTAGGGCTCACAACTTTCAAAGTCAACGTCTGCTGCAGCATCTTTGCAACTTTTGCAACGTCGTCGTCTTTGGTTGCACGCTCCACTGAAATACTATTGGTTGGGGGCAAATTTGGAATGCAAGCAAGCATTGTCTTTCCCAATGCGTCACTGTGCGTGTCTGTTTTAGTGTGAGTGTGTATGTGTGTTGGTTTATGGTCCAGTGTGTGTGTGTGTTGTTTTGGAGTCCCGCGTGTGTGCATGAAAAATGCTTTGCCTGCGGCGCTGCGTTTGCACAATTTGCAGCAATTTTTAAATGCCTTTTCTAATGCATTGCCGTAAAAGCAGCTAAAACTGCTGAACAGGGCCATTGACCGGGCAACCGTTCGCTCGTAAATCGTCGCTCCTTATCGAAAACACACGTTGCAGAGAGTTATGCAAAGCCCTAAATGTGTTCGTTCTCGATTTTGCTTGATTATAGCTAACCCAAAACACATAACTTAAAACCACACAATTTGAACTTATTTGGTATTTAAAATATGCATAAGTTTTCTGGGGGAGTTGAAATACATTCTAGAAAACTCACACTTTACGGAGTTTGTGGAATTTCCGATTACTGGGATACCAAGGATATTCTGGATTAATTCAATTTATTGTTGTGGTACAAATCACGTAATTACGCGCTGCGTGCGAAGTGTTTGATTTGACGATTGAGCAGATCACATTCAAAATCAAAATTAAATTATGCTGCCAGACCCCCAAGCTAATTATGCTGATGATGATGATTAGGATGATGATGATGATATTGGACTACTTTGAAGTACTTTGCCTAAGAGGTTGTTTTGAGGTGTGCTACTAATTGTTTTGCTCTTTGAGCATTAATTCCGTGCTAATTATTGTCCAACATGTGCACAATAAGCACAATTAATATTATTCAACTACAAGTGCAACAACAACAACAATAATAATAATGACACCAAAAACACATTCGGAAATTTAAATTGCATAAAACGTATTTGTATTTGGCGCTATGAATCAAATTTTTTTGGTTTTTTGTTTTTGTTTTTTTTGGCAACAAATCGGCTGTTAGTTTTGCTTGCCCAAATATTTTAGTGCATGTTTATTTATGCAAGCTAAATTGTTTGAAATTTGAAACAGTCCAAAAGCCGCATTAATGTTAATTCTGGGCAAACATAATTGACTTGCAATTAGTTTTGGTTCAAGCTTAGCTTAATAAATCTTTGAGTAATTGTTCAGCAGTGCAATTATAATGAGCTCAAAAGTCATAAATATGGTATGTGAAATGAAGCAAACAACTCTTAGAATAAACGTGCTTAGGAAAACACAAATGTATCGACAACTGCTTCGCTAAACAATAATAACAACTTCAACCTATCAACAGCAAGTCTAACAACAAGCATTTTCCATTCAATACAATAATCGCTCTTAAGTCACAAAATGGCAGCAACAGCAGCGTAATGCGCATTTGAAGCGTTCTGGTAACGCTTCGTGCTGCTGTGTTGTTATCGGTAACGATGCCAACGCTTTTTGTTTGCCAACAATTCATTGCATACTTTTGAGCGCGGACAGCAAATGACATTTTCCATAAGAAGAAAATTGAGCAATTCTTATTTGATTTTTTGTTTGTTTGGTTTTTTTGTCTTGCACTTATTGAATTATGGGGTTAGAGCTTTTGTAAATTTTTCATAACGTTATTGGCTTCTTATACCCTATAATACATTGAGTATTGTTTAATGTTTGGAACAATAAATAATGTATACATATTTGTAATCAGCTTCAACAACTAAATTGCTTGAATAGCATAAATCAAAAACATGTATAGCGTACTATGCATAATTTTAAACAGGGTATCGCCTACTCGAGCTCTCTGCGATTTTCACCCTACCTTTGCCATATTGCTGCTTACTTGTGCTGTTTGTTTTTGTTTCGTTATATTTTTTGTAAACAGCGTTGCGAGCGGCAAAGTTTTATTCATCCTTTGCGTGGCATCTACTCTATGCGAGCAACACAATAAAAAACAACAAGTTATTACCATTGCTTTTAGTAGTTTTTTTTTTTTGTTTATAACTTTTACGACTTTTTAATAAAGTTGCAATGCATTTGGCTGTTCTCGCAACGTTAGACGTTGCTGTTGGTTGCAGTTTGAACCCAAGACAAAGTTTCATAGCTCATGGCTGTGCCTCAAGGCTTGGATTGTGGTCGTGTGGTGAACTCAGCGAATGTTGCATGTAATTTAAGCGACACAAAGACAGGCATAAAGTGAGTTATGCGATGTCACATGCTCAATACGAGAACGACACGTGTGTCGCTGCCTTTAAAGGCTTAAAGCTCAACTCGCTGAAGGTTTAAGTTCCCCACAAGCCACAAAAGACAACAAGCACGCAATACGAGCAGCAAAACTAGAAGCCAATGATTCCAACTTTCCGCAGGCAAGAATGCTAATTTGTCAGATACACAAACACACACACACACATATATAGCGCAGTTTCTTCTGATTACTCGGATGCTGGCCCAAAAGTTTGGCGTTGTGCAATATCAAACTATAGAAACAATAACAACTACGGACTGAATGTAAAGTCTGTGCTTGCCAAATGCATTTCCCATCACTTTTGTTTGGTTTACTCCCTTTCTTCCACTCCTTCTCATTTCTCTTTTCTCCGCAGTCCGCTGTCGTAACTTTTGCCCACTTTTGTTAAATATTACAATTTAGCCACAAAATGTCAAACCGAAACCAAAAGTTATGTGCAAATTATATGAGTGTCTCTATTTTGTTTGTGTGTGTGCGTGGATGTGTGCGTTTATGTCTGTGTTTGTTTGTGCTGGCTGCATGAGAAGGTACAGCTAAATGCATTTGACGAGTTTTGAAAGTCAAGCGCTTTGCGCATAAACTTTGATTTTTATTAGAATGTTTTTACGGCTCTTGGGGGAATTTTGCGTTCACTTGTTTGGAAGTAAAATTAAAGCGGAGTGGATAAACATTTTGACATGTTGCTAAAGCTTAGTTTGCATGTTTTGCTTTTACAAAAAACATTTCTAAATTATTTTACTTTAAAGACGAGGTTTAATCAAACTGCAACACGACGCATTTAATTGTTCTTATTTTCTGCTTGTTATAAGTCTGAATTTTAATTTCCTCTGAACTTGCCTTTATTTATACAAAGTATAATAGTTTTCTCTATCAAATCAGAGTCCTACGCAAAACTAGCTTAATGCTGAGTATCCCTTTCTTCGAAAGTTTGCTTGCACTTTGTTATTCCAAAAGTTTTGTTTAAAGTAATAATTGCGCTTGAGGTTTTGCGCACACACACGCATGTCTGGTTTGTGTGAGGTTTGAAGAGGGTACTTACGAGACGCGCATAAGGATCAACGCATCGGCAGCTGCTGCCACTTTGCTTAAGGCAAAAACCGTGACGCTAAAAACCGCAGCCTGCAACACACTTAGAAGGAGCATCAGCATCAGCAACTATAATAAGACAGCTCGTTTGCCAGCCTGCCAGCCACCCCCACTACTCCGTCTCTTTTGCCGCTTGTTAACTTTTGCTCATTTGTGCATAAGCACCCTAAATGCATAGCACACAGACACGCAAGGACAAGGTACAGGATACAGGTGCAATGGCAGTTTCAACACGGTTATAAGTCAACTTGACAAGTGGCAATAAACGCGTCTCATTTGCGACTTGTAAGAAAATGCTGTCTGAGCACATTTAAAACTGAGCAACAGCGTGCCTTGAAATTGAACAGCAAATTGCAAACAATGTTAAGTAAATATATTTAATTTGCAGTTGTAGCTGTAGGCGACCGTAAAACTTTAGTAATTAAAAAAGTTTCATTGTAAGTGCAACTGCAAAGGCAACTGCTGCAAATGAATGCCACCGATTGTTGCAATTAAGTGACCATTTATGTAAAAGCATACTTTAATGATCATTAAAAATAAAGTCGTATATAAATACATTCGCGTTTACGATATTCGACGCTTAACTTGTTAACTGATAATGATAATTCCTTTTAAAATGAAAAAAAAAAATATTATATACTCGCATACCAAAAAGTATATTTGCATTCCGGAAAAAATCATTGCGAGTGGAATTTGTCTTTTGTAAAAGCAAAAATGTATAAAAAATGAATTGGCAATTTTAATTTTTGCGTATTTGTCCCAATATACAAATACTTTTCTTTTTGTCTCTCTCAGTATCGAACTGAAGGCAATCTCAATGCTCTTAACATGTTTAAAACAAAAGTAGTGAAAATTTGAACAAATATTTTATATTTATGAATTGTAAAATGCACTCTGAGTTTAATAACATTAAGTGAAAAGTGGTTTTTCAGAACACTGACGATTTTCAATGAATGCGTATTATTATCCCCGTTTAAGTAGATTTAGCAATGCGTGGCTTACCAATGGGCTGTTAGCCGCTTAAAGTGCATGTCAATCAGACGGAAATCCAATTTCATTAAATATCCAACGGCCCAAAAATGGACAACTGTTTAAATTGGTCGCGATAATTTAAGTACGGCCATTTTGGCAGTTTAGCTATTTTGCATTTTGTATGAGTTAAATGGATGCAAATTTGCAGCTTGCTGTCAATTGTCGAAATGATTGCTGCAAATTGACAATGTGGAAATTGTGTATTGCATCGAAAGTGCTTGACAATCAAATATGTTCGAGCACCATTCACGCAATCGCTCATTGGTATTGATGCACTTGCACTCACATACTGCATGCCGGATATACCTGTGGTAAGCTCACATCCGCTGCGCTGAAAACAAAGTCAAACGGAGCTTTATAACCATATCAATTTTCGAGCAAAGTGTGAAGCTAAGGAGGTGAGTATGTATGCATGCGTATAGATTACTTTAAAATTTCTCAAAGAGACATATTGAATTTAATTTGCATACAAAATATATCAAAGTGAAATTGATTTGTGGTAAGTGCTTGAACATATGCACAAAGAAAAAAAGAAGCACTTCCATCGGTTGTCAATTAATTTATAGCCCCCAAGTTAGATATCGATACAGAAAAGTTCAATTATTTGCTGCCGTTTCTCGATTCTCCAATGTCATTTGTGGCCGCCATTCTTTCTTTCTTTCGCGTTTGTGGTCTCTCGATGCCCCCCTTATGCTCCAAGTGCAAAAGTGTGAGAGGCATCAAAGACATTTCGTTTGCCTTCAAGTCGCTGCCTCAATCAATTTCAATTTATCAATTTTTACAATCAACTGATTTTTATCAATTTTATGGCGCATTTTAAGACCGCGCACATAGACACGCTGATGCTCCTGATGTTTGCAGACAAAAAAGGGACATTCAAAATGAAACTCACGTCCAAAGGAGACTAGAAAAACGAAAGTAAAAATATTCAAGCACACAGTTACATGTCAATAAAATAAACAAATGCCGCTGGTTCTCAGCAAACCACTTGCCTTCTTCTGTTGCCATTGCCGCTGTTTCTACTGTTTCTACTTATGCGATTTGCTTGCTCCACTTAAACGTATGTGAATAAGCATTACAGAGACATTCTTGCATTGTTATTGCTTTTACTATTTTGTAAAAGACATACGCCATATTCAGATACTTTTCAGCTTTGTGAAACTTTGTTTATTAATCATACGCCAACGCAATGAAATAAATCGCTTAATAACATGGCAACGCTTTTATATTACATTTACTTATTAAATACTTTTGGCTGCCATTTGTTTTCAGGTCCTCTCTGCGAATTTAATCAAAATTTCTCATTATGTATCTCTGCTAGTCCGTTAAAATGATTTTAAAAGATATTTTGGTATGATCTGATTAAAAATCTTTTAACCTAATGCTTAGTATTTAAAAGTTTTTTAAAGCTTTTGTTAAAAATCATTAAGACATGAAAACTGAAAACAACTCAAATTTATCTCTCTCATTTCGGGAGACGTAATTAACACATAATGTGTAGCTAAGGCATCGTCACATGGCTAGATGTGCTTGGTATGCGAAATAGATGGATGAAAATCTGAAAGGGAGCGCCATAGATGGAGTGAGAATTAGGTTAGAAGGAGCGTCGCACTAATTAAAGTCAACACTTGTTACTATGACCTCATTACACGCAAATCTGCTGGCAGGCTACAAGCTCTTAAGTTACCAAAAACAGGGTGCAAGAATTGAAGAGCGGCACTGTGCTGAAGGATGCGCGGCACCTGGTGATTGTCTTCAGTTTTGTGGAGGTGGAGAGAGGGGCAGGCGCTGCTGCTGCTGTTTGGACTCATTGTGTCTACCCGATACTTTCTCAAGTTCATTAGGGTAATGAAGCAACCACAACCCTCCTATCCCGCCTTTCGACCGGGGACCCAAAACGACTCGAGTAACACTAGAAATAAGCACGAAAAATATATACAATATTCACCGAGTTGTGGGAAATACTTCTAGCTGTACTACTTTTAGTAGTGACAAAAAAAATGTGTGTGTGTGTGTGGCAAAAATAAAGTTTTGTGTACTTTGCTTTATGGGGCAGAGCCATAAGTATGCGCCTCGTTGCTGTTGCTGGTTTTGTATTTTGGCTTTTTGCATAATGAATGGCCATAAACATGGCGCACACGCACACAAAAGTCTTTTCACAGCTTTTATGTAGTCGACTTTTAGGCGCACATGGCCCTCAACAGACAGAGATCCAGCTATTCTCGTTCAAGTTTTGTTAAACAGGCAATATTTTTGGTTTTATTTCATTGACCGACTGTACAATTCTCATTCGGTTTTATGTACACCTTACAAAGAAGAATATTTGACTATTTTATTATATATTCTTCTTGAGCCATTTCGGTTGAGTTTCGAAGTCTGCTGAGTCTGAATGAGAAAGTTGATATTAGTTAATATTATTAGTAAATAGTTTTTTGGTTAATTGAGATAGCTGATTGTAATTTATTTAAGTAATTAATTTACGTAATTTATTTTTTGAATCGTTTGGATTTTCGTGTTTATTTAAAGCCCCAAGTTTGCTAAGTTTTAGGAAAAGATTGTCACATGTTTTCGAAAAACATCTGGCAACGTTGTGTGGCTTTTCAATTTAACACGTACATAATTCAGTATCCAAACTAACATTAGAGTCCGTCGTGCTAGAAAATGTTATTTGCCACTTGTTGTTGCTGCTTCCTGTCCGATGACCAATTGATGGCTGCAAATAATATTTTGCGAAATTCGCATTGCATAAGGCAGCTGCAAAACCAAAACTCTCCAGGCAGACAGGCTAGTGACAAAGTATGGGCAAAAAATTATTTTGTATTTCAAATTTGACTCGCACGAAATGAAAACCGGATGCAGCAACAGCAGATGTTGGTGTCGTTTTAGTTGCAGTTGTCTGCATCATTGCATCAAATTTTGTGCAAATTTGCATTAAAGCTGCTTATAATGAAATAAATCCTTTGGAATTTTAATTGTTGTTCGTAATTATTTATAAGTTGCAAGCAAGAGAATCGAAAATAACCAAGGAAATGAGCAAGCTTTAAGCTAGATCCGTTTTTTTACATAATGGCGTTGCTTAAACTAAACAGGCTGAATAATAACGAACTAACATAATTTTCTTGTGTATAACATTAAGTTTATAAATTTGATTTGTGCCTGTTTCGCCTGCCAATTAGTACAAAAGAATTAAATATTTATAAGAGGCAACAACATGTTCTTGACCTCCGGTCTGGCACCTTGAAGCTTGAAAAGCCATCAGTCTGTGCTACCAAATTTGGCATGCGGCAGCTGCTCGAGCAAGCAAACATTAAATATAAATTAGGCCAAGACAGCAGAAAGGTCAAAGACAAAAGGCAAAGACAAGAACAACAACAACAACAACAACAAAGCTAAGTAAGAACAAGAAGAAAAAAACCTTGCATGCAAATGGCTTTTGTTGCTGTGCTTTTGACAGGCAAAAGGATAATAATAATATTGATTGCAGGATAGAGGTGTAGTAGGTGAGTTTCTGTTTACAGTTTTGTTTGTTTGTCGGTCAAGTTGCCAGGACAACGCCATTGAAACGTGCCCTTTGTTTAAATGTGTGTCTTGTGCGGGTGAGTGTGTGCGTATGCGGGTGTGAGAGTGTGTGTTTCAGTTCTAATGGCTTTTTAATTGAAGTGGAAAATTCAATGAATAAACAAAAAGATAGTTGCACAAAGAGCAAAGAGTTTTCGTTTGCCTACTCCCAAACGCAAAAGTTCACAAAACCGGATAGGAAATTTTCTAATTTATTTCAACTTTTGCTGCGTTATGAATATGCCTATAGGTATTTTCAAGTTTGTGCACTTTGTGGCTGCATAAATGACTTAATAAGTACATGAATATGTCATTTAAGTTAAGTTTTAAGCTTGTTTTAATATGTGTAAAACTTAATTGCATCGTTTAATCCTATTCAAAATTGTCCTATCCGGCAGGCGTTTGATAAATCTGCAATCCAAGTGTTTAGCTGCTAACAATTTGCTATAATTTTGTCTTATTGTTTGGGCTGTGCGTTGATAGCATTAAGTCAGTCAATTAAGACAATTATAAAGATAGCTTAAGGCATAAACTAAGCTTAAATTCGGACACTAGACGAGTTTGCCGCAATGGGAGATTAATAGTATATATTTCTTGAGTTAAGATCGCGATCTAGCACTTAAAGTGCCCTTGCCATTAATTCGACTTGTGATAATTGGTTAGCACACAGGCACTGGACTGCAACTAGTGTGCTTATCACAGGAAACACGCACGACGCACAGCATCTAGAGGTTTTTGCGGTTGCCACACATATCAAGCTTGGAAATAGATGTGTGGTTAAGTTTGTAAACTTGCTGTTTGTGGCTGGCAAAAACACACACACACACACACGTATCTGCTCACCATTGGGGATTGTAACGATGGTCAACCGCACCGACAGCTCATTATTTTAAAGACGAAACCCAATTTAAATCGTATACGTCGGATGTAATTATATATTGTATACATAGATCTAAGTTGACATATTCAGCTCATTATACTTGTGGGCTTAGCTATCTAGCCAACAGGTCGGATTATAAATTCAAGGTGTTTGGGTTTCTGGTCAGGCCATGTCTAGCTGCCAATAGCTAGCAGCTTGGCCTTGGTTTGCCTAGCAAGGACTCCAACTAAGCCACGTTTTACAGTTCAATTATTGTGACATTTATAATTAAAGTTGCGTGTGACATTGTAACCACTACGACTACTGTCGATTTGTGGTTCCAGCACCCTGACTTCTACTAGCCTGCGTGACTGCTGCCCTTCTCAAAGCTTAGGGGGTGTTGGGAGTCGCCAGCTAAAGTTACTTTTTGACATCGTAGTTTTTGTGGTCAGTGAAATGCTGGCTGCTTTGTACCCGGCCGCTTTTAATTTAAAATGTACGTGACTTGTTTTAATTAGAAGCCAAAAAACCGAATTTATGGCTGTTTTTTCGTTTTTCAACTTTTACGCTATGTGGTCTAGGAACTAAAATGTTAATATTGCATGTTGTATTATTTTGTATGCCAAATTTGGTCAGCTTTAATGCTGGCTGCTGAATAAATGTGTACGACACTCCTTAAAAGGAAATTTTAAGTTAATTATCATTTCAAAAATTATTATTTAAAGCAAACGAAAGACAATATCTTTATTTATAAATAAAACTATTATTCATTAATATTTCGATTTATGTTAATGGTAAATAAATCGGTTAAACGTTTTATAAGAAGCTCAGTTCAAGCTTCAACTGATTAACACTTTGCTTATTCATTTATGCATAATCCTCGATATAAACAAAGACAACAACAAAAAACAATAAGAGTAGAAAGTAGAAGTTAAGCCAAGTTAGCTTTATTGTTCGACGAAAATCAACTGATTATGTTCACAAATTTTCAAGTGCTTTGCACAAGTTTTTCGATAAAACGGCAAAACATGCAACCACAACGCCAGCAGCAGCAACAACAACAACAACAAAAACAAATACAAGACTTTGTTTTTGGCCAGCTGTCGATGGAACGACGAAAAAAACTTGTTTAATAAGACTTCTAAATTCATTTGCTTGAAATGCAACTTAACACCAGGCAACAACCCACCAAAGCGCATATAAAAAACTTGTGCCAAAAAACCAACGAATTTGAACAACTTCATCAAACGAATGTGGTGTGTTTGTTGTTGTTGCTGTTTTAGTTCTTGTAGTTTTTTGTTGATATTGTTGTAGTTGGCCGGCATGTTTTTTGGGCAATCTTGGTAGCATAAAGAAAATACTACAACTACAGCAGCTCAAAAGTTGTACAAGCTTTCCAAGCAGCTTAAATAAACAGCGCCGTTGTTCAGTCTTTATAAGTTTCTACCTACCCATCCTCTTCTGCTCCAATACCCCCGCGGCAACACTTTCCCTTCACCAACTCAACTCTTTTATTTTGTTTAGTTGTTTCGGTTTCGGGGTTCTTTGTTCTATGTACTAAAAGAGTACTTTCATTAAATAGTATATGCACTGTAAATGTTCCCTGGGCCTTGTGCTTTGCATATTTCAACTGTTTATAACGCCAAAGCCACCCACCCAACTGCCCATCCACCCATTCCACACCTCTCCCACTTCGCGCCCCAAGACACTGTTGTTTGTCTAGCAGCACATTGTGATAAGAAAGTTTTTGGAAGAACACAAAAACTAGTTTCGTGCTGTCATCTTATGTTCTTAACGCTTCGTCATTTTGCCTTGTGTTGAAAGGGTATTAAATGGTTATATTAGCCCTTAAAGCATTTAGGTAACAACAAAGACCAGATTTAAATCAATATAACTAAGTTTACTGCTTGTAAATTCCCAAAGAATTCAACTTTTCACATCTTTGGCTGTATTTGTTAGTCAAGCATTTATGCCATGAATATTCTTTGCATTTTCACAGCATTCTTATTCTTATGTTAATAATAATTAGTTAAAAAAAAGTATGCATATTGAAAAAGACTTCAAAGACTTCATTTGGAATCTTTTGCAGTTGCAGGTTGTTTTTTTGTTGGTGTTTGTTTTTGTTCATCTTCTTTCATTCTCAACTTCGTTTACTTGTTTTTTGATTGCCCATTGGGGCTGTCATTTGCTTCATTGTCAATTGTCTTCATTTCTCTGTGTTTTTTTCTCTCTCATTTTGTTGGCCACTGGACGAGCTTTTATGACTTTTACCCGCAACACTTTTATTGCCCCAGACGCGAACCCTCCCACTTTCCCACCCACCCCCAATAAGAAATGAAAAGAAAGCAACGAAACAATGGCTGTCGAGTGTTTTTACAACTTAATTTGCAGTTTGTGTTGAGAAATTGTAGAATGCTTTTAGGTGTGGCTTGCTTGACTTTTCTATATAGCTATTGTTGTTGTTGTTATTATTATTGCCACGGTTGTTCTTACTGCTTTCAAGTTACTTAATTGCTGTGTGGAGTAAAGTGAAGTAAAGTGGACTAAAGTCGCGGCACATTGTATTAATTTGTGCTTATTATAACGATTATTATAAATAAGCTAGCGCGAGCCACGTAGACCAATTAAAAGGGATTAGTGAAAAAGAGTAGACACACACAAACACACACATACAAAGGTAGGAAAACCTATTTCCCAATGCTGTTGCTGTCTGACGCTGTGTGTTAACAAATGTTGGCTTACAACGAGCTTTTAATTAGCATTAAATTACATTTATTTACAAGTCAATGACCAGGCGGCTGCACCTAGTTTTTTTTTAGGCAAGTCATTGCCCCGTTGGGCGGGCATACAATAAGTGGTATGATCATCAGACAGACAGCGAGCACACAAGGGACACTGTTTATCCAAGCTACACTTAGAAATTAATATGCTAAGGCGTATGAAAACACACCTGATTTTTCGAAAGGATACAAATTACTTTTGTCTAACTTTAATATTTTAATTAAACGAATTACCGTGCCTTATCACAAATCAAAAGCACATGGTCGAGCCTCAAGGGATTTAAGTACAGGCCATCAAGAAATCAACAGCTAATTAGATGCCAGTCCCAAAGTCAAGTTCGAGCACTAACTTTAGCAGTTAAAGTGTCTAGAATTTTGGTTTGGTTCTGGTTAAGGCTGCGTATGCTTAATTTGTTTGCTGAAAACATATTAAGTTAATCGCTTTGAGCAAATTGACCTGGCGGCTTAAAACGTCAAACTAACAAACTAATCTAATCAACTTACACACACATTTTAACCCACCCAGACTCACACACACACACACAAACATACTTGAAAATTCGCTATTTTTAATTAACAGCTCAGAGAACAAAATTGAAAAATTTGATTAAAAACTTTTTATGCAGTTGCGAGGCAAGAAAGTGCACTGCACATTAGAAAGAGAGAAAGCGAGGCAGATAGAGGGAGAGGGTGTGTGTGAGTGTGTGAAGTATGTTAGGGTGCAGCAAAGTTTTTAGTTAGTTTGGCTGCACAAATGTTTCAACATTTATTTCATTTGTAAAAAGCAGAGAAACGCTCGCCATTTTGCACTTTTGCCAGGCTGCAACGAAATGGAGGCGGCGAAAAGGAGGCGTGGCGCATTAACACTTGTCGTGTCAGTGTCGCATGTCGTCGCTTGCAAGCTGCTAAACTAAATACACCATGTCTGGGCTTCTGCATGAACTCATACGCGAGCATGTTGCAACACGCTTTCAATTCGTGTGTTTCTGTGTGTGTGTGTTTGTGTGTGTGTTAGTGTGCATCCTGTATAAGTGTTGGGTAACGTAGCCAAGCAGAAGAGCGCGCCTCACTCACGCTTGCCTGACTTATTCATAGTAAATTATAAACATATACAGACATATCATGCAAATGGGCGTGGCAAACATGCTACGCAATTAGAACCTTGTTCATTATTTGTGGTGCATCCGCAAAGTGCTTAATTATTTTTCCATTTAATAACAAATTTAACACAATCTAGGGTATCTGGGGCTTTCACTCTTTTGTGGTAAAATGTTATGTGACTGGCATATTTTGGACATTTTCTGCTGAGTGTCATGGTGCATCATGAGGCAGGCATGCATCAGTAAGAAACTAAATAACACACTAAAAGTTTTCAACAATTTTTCACTGTCATAACTTTGAAATTTTGGCTTTTTAAGTCATGAATTGACCCAAAGAATAATTCTACACTTAAAGTTGAAAATGTAACTAAAAACTAAACACTTAAAAAGTCTTCTTAGTAATGAGTTTTTCCCATAATATGACTTATTTAATCATAATTTATTCAAAACTTAAACATTATTCAATAAAAAAGGGTGGCCCTTAGTACAAGGTTTTACTTTTTACTTTTTACAAATAAATTTTCTATGTGAATGACACTTTTTTGCGCTTTCAATTAAGTACGCAAATTTAATTAATTAATGGTTGCACTTTTTTTTTATAAATCGACTGCAGGGCAACTTTTTAACGAGTATGTTTTGTGGGCATTTAATTTATTGTCAGTTAAGCGAAAAGTTTTCAATTGCAATATCAGCCTACAAAAAGCATTCATTGTAAAAATTATTGAAATAATTAACATCAATAGCTTGATGTTGCAGAATGCCAGTCTAACTGCAGGTAATAAATACGCACCATCAGTCAAGAGAGATATCCGATTGTGGCATTTACATTCTCAGCTGCCCTCAAAGTAAACAGCAAATGCGAATGAATACCTTTTGGCTGTTTGTTGGGGTGCCAATGACAAATCAATGGGAAATTGATGAAACTAAACTATGGATTTCAGGGCTCGAGCAAGGTAGTCGGTCGATAGGGAACGATAGCAAGGGTCAGGTGCAATTGCTTAGCATGCTTATTGGCGCATTTTCGATGCTAGACTCTCGGTGCAGCTGCGTTGACTTGCATACAATTTGCATTTACGAACGCCATGCAAATTGCCCGAACATGATCTATGTGCATATATGTGTGTGTGTCTATATATATATATATTGTGTTTTTGTATGCAAATGAAGAGGCAAATGCGGAAAGTGTACGCGGAAATACTGGGGAATGCAGAGCACAGTTCGCTGCCGTTTTGCCCAATGTGCGCGGCCAAAAGTCAAACACGAAAGAGTCTCTGAGGCAACTGCAATTTCAAACCCATTGCATCTATTACGCATGCAAAGAATATGCAAGCGAGCAAGATATATCAATAGAAGAAAGAGTGAGAGAGCGAGAGAGAGAGAGAGAGAGAGAGTGAGAGAGAGATGTAATGGTTTGGGTTTGTTTGCGGCTTCTGCTTGAAATTCATGACTGTTTAGCACACATGCCGCATAATGTTGCATACATTTTTGGTGCCTCGAGCGCGAATATTGCAGCTGCCGCGAGCATTGCAATTGTTGTTGTTGTTGCCTCTAAATAAGAATAGAAAATATGCAAAAGTGCTCATGTTCGCTTGACAATATTTATGCATTTGCCCCCACACACACACATACATGCATTAATGCAATGCATAAGTTGTGTGTGTGTGTGATTCGACTTGTTTTGAATGCTAATTGGATTTTCTAAATAACCTACCAACTCTCCCTCTGGTAAATCGAGGCGTGTCTGCCTTCAATTTGTCGCATGCAGTTCATTAGCTATGAAAATATGCATTTATTTGTTAAACAGTGTAACGTGTTCAATTTTATTATGTGTTGCATGTAACACGCTCCAAAATAAACAAATGTCAAATTGAGCAACCTATAAATGGCATATAATTAAATAAAAGTTAAGCTTTCAATGTGTAAATTTGACTAAAATTGAACGAACTATCTTATAGAACTTATCTTTGACTGGATTTTTGTTAATCAGTCAAATTCAACTTGCAACTTTGACAAGCCATACAAAAAGCAAATGAATTAAAAGGCTAGAGAAAATGTGGTGAAATTGCAATTCAAATTTGCAACTTTAAACCATATATCTACTTGGGAAGTAATTTATGTGGCTTTGACGAGAACCGTTGCCGTTGCCGTTGTTGGTTGCACACATACACACATGGCGTATGCGTATTGTAATCATGTTTCTATGGTATTTTAGCCAACCCATGCCTGTCGTTTGCCTAATGGCATTATGCATATTTCATTACATTAAGTGGCAAAACAACGCATAATCAACTTGCGTTGCAACCTCTGCTTTTGACACTGCACACTGCATGGGCGTGGCTTCCACGCCTAGCAGCATCCCCCTCCCTTTTCACACAACTCCTGTATTTCGTAATGACGACTAAATGGGCACATCGGTAAAACGGGGATAGTATTGGTAGAGAACAGAGAAGCTAGTGCCCACAAAATTTACAAATTGGCAAATTTTATTGCTTTTCATCAATATATGTACGCCAACCCCACCGACCCCCCCGACCCCAGCAACCAAATGTTTTCACGCTGCGTGCACTAATTCTATGGCCAACAATTTGGGAATTTGCAGCGCTTGTTTATACAACTCGTCGAACTTTGTATCTGCCTGAAATTAGTTGCGTAAACATTTTGAGCGCTTTTAAGATAGATAGTATCTCCCCTATGCAATGCATAGTATGCATTTGCATCCCATCTCCGTTCGCTGATGAAATAATTGATTTTGAGCTTAAGGCCATAGAGCTTAGAAACTTGTCGGTTATGCCGACAGTTAATGCTCTTGCCATACACTTTGACACGCGCTTCATGATCTTGGCAAACTACTGAGGTGGTTGAAAGGCCGAAAACTGCTCTTACTGTGTATGTCTGTGTTTAAGATTTATTAGCTGAATAAATTGCGAACAACAGGTTGAAAAATATAAACAAAATTCGTTCGCTGAAATATTTGCAATCTATGCAAACATATATTTGGCAAAGAAAAAGAGAGCTGTGAAAAAATATTAAAATGTAAATAACCATTGCACAAACATTGCCACCTGCTGATGTTTATTAACGGGTAATCGTTGGTTTCAGCGATTAAAATTTCCAATAAGACAAAGTACAAATAAATACAAAATAATTAAACAATTCAGAATTACTTGCAATTGCCGTCAAGAATTTTTGTTTCGCTATAAACTCAAAAATATTTGATAAAAACATCCTGTAATCATCATTTATATATCATCTCTGATCAACATTTGTTTTAGGTTACCAAAATTTAAAATTCGGGATAAGCACATTTTTTCGATAATCTTATTAACTTAAGTACACATAACAGTATTTTAACTAAATTTTAATTAATAAGTCATTTGCCTATAATAACAATGCCAAAAAGTTATTATCTCTTTTATGCCGGTAGCGTTTTTAATATTTGCCTGGTTTTACTTACATTTGTAATGCTTGTGCAGCATTTGCATGCTTTGGAAACTTTTGTCATTCGTGTGAAATCCCCTTTAGATTAACACATCCCATAAATTCATTTAAGTCGGCCTAATCCTAGCTCACACAGCATACTCAAACACACGGACACTCAAGCATTGCTTATGACCCGTTACTTCTACCGCGGTAGGAAGGGGGGGGGGGGGGTACCTTGATTGTTGCACGAATAGAGAGGCTAACGTTTATTTGCCTTGCAATTTTGCATGCAATGCTGTAGTAAATTTATTTATGACTTTGTTTTTGCGCATGAATCGTTGCAAGTCTCTTTCATTTCATCTTTCTCTCTCTCTCTCTCTGTACAACTGAATATTAAAAATGTTTGCTTTGTCTTTGGAAATTTAACTTTCATCTTATGCATTTATCATAATCCTTATTGTGAGTAAGCAAGGATATTTAGATTTTACCTCCATAACCAATCTTTCTCAAAGAAATTACATTTTATTTCCAATTATAGCTCTAGTGTTATTTATTTACTATATGAATAGATATTTAAAGAGAAAGCGTTACAAATGCTATTGGCTTTTGAGATTCACAGAAAAAAAAAAAATAAGAAAATGATTTTTCCAGATTTCGTTGCTTCGTGTGTGGTCGGTCCATGGACTGACGCACTTTCAACAACATTCAATTTCTAAATTCGCAAACTGCTAAATCCGATTCAAACCATGTTTACATAACAGCAACGAGATACATTCTGGTCATGCAATAGTAAACGTATTAAATAATTGCTATTTTTGGCATTTAGATTAAACAAACGATTAAAAATGCGAAAATAGATTTTCATTTTACAGTGGAAAAATATGGCACAAGAAAACAAAACCCCCAAAATCATTTCAAGTGCAATATCATTTTTGGATATAAATGTGAATATCAAAGAAAAAGTTTTCGTGACGAACATTTTGAACCAATGCCCATTAAATTTAGCTAATCGTTTGAAGTGAATACATATTGTACATACCAGATGACAAGTGAATGATGAACCACTAATTTGAGCAACAGCACTGAGCGGAATTATCACTAAAAGAGTTAAGCTTCAGTTATGGAAAGGGAAAGTGGCGTGTGCCCAGCGCTCTCATTCACTCTCCCTCTCGGTTTTTCTGTGACACTCTTCTACAATCACGCACTCTCTCCCTGTATTTCTTTATAGAATGAGCGCGCTGCATTCGTCGTTCAGATGTCATACGACGTGACTTGTGTATAAAGAGCGTTACTATCAAGAGGTTGAGTTTGAAGTACTTTCGTTATATCATTTTTGATGAAAACAAACAACCATTCACACATATACTTTGTTTACTTTGTTCACATTTCACATTGCTCATCGTCGCCCTGTCTTCCTCTTTCCCTCCTCGTTCCACCAAAACAGTGCACGAGGAATCGGAATCGGATTCAGAATGGGAATCGGAATCGGTTTTAAGTTTTGCGTTGCTCGTTGAACTTTCGGCACAGTGAGTGATCAGTGTTTGGACCGCGTGTTTGGCGTGCAGATCGCGATCGAGAACTTCGCAACGAATTATTAAACTTGCGCACCGGCAGATTTGTTGTGGTAAAATAAAAGTGAATTTTCACAAAAGCATAATAAACATATTTAACGAACAAAATTAATTCAATTTGTGGGCATCAAACAGCCCGCAGAAAAATTAGTGTCATTAAATGGATTATTTAATAGTAACAAAACACAAATTCATTTATTAATCAAACAAGTATTTAAATGTGCATAAAATTAACATACAAACAAAAAAATATCATGCATGTCTGGTTATTGAATGCAAACAAAGAAATATGCCTACTCAGCTTAAATGATAAAACTACTTTAATTTCACAACAAATTTAATAAAAACGAGAACTGCGCATTGAATATTAAAAATCAATTTACTGTGCAACTTTTAATAGTTTTAATACGCTTTTGTGTGTGGTTTTTGGGTGCAAATTGATACAAAAAAGTTTTAATTTAGTGCCGCGGGCAGCAACTGAATCGCCATAACTATTTACACAGCGTGGAGAGAGAGAGTGACCCAATCCCGACCAGCTGATTTGTATTTGTATTTATATTTATATTTGCTTTGGGCTTTCGGGTCTGCTTTCAATTTGATTAGCTGTCAAGTCGACCACACGACACGCTCTGCAGAGTTCATTAGCCTAAAGAGATGTGAGAGAATCTTTGCATAATTTGTGATATCAAAACTAATGCTCAGTTTTGTGCTCGAAAATCTCTTATACTCACGACATAAAAATACATGCTTACACCATAAATACATTAATATGTTTATGAGCTGCAAATTGTTTTTATTTTTGCCACTCTCTTTGCCACTGGCCATGCATTTGGCATAAGTTTTCTGTTGCTTCTTTTCTTCCCTATCATGATTACTGTGTTTCTTATCTATTGTATTTAGAAACTGATTTAATAGGGTCGCGTGAAATTTGGGAGCAGATTCCGTTCGTTTCACCAAATTGTCACGCAGAGTATTATAAGCCGCATAGATCTTCATTACGTTTCATATTTTTGTAATAATTGGTCTGGGAATTAGTTTAGAACATTCAGCAAATTCCCATAAAAAGCAATTTAAATTATTGCGCATTTTTCAAATAGGTTTTGATTACAAAGCAATAGCTTGGTACGTGTAGGTATATTATTTTGGGCGTTTATCATATAATTAAATATTTATATATTAATTTGTTCACTGCATAATTACATTCCAGAAGGGCTTTAATTGTGCCATTGTTTTGCTATATAGCTGTAAAATTAACTGACGAAAAAATTAAAGTGCATCGTGAAAAACGTGTTTGATCCATAGGAAAAAATTCAAATATTTTGTTTGTTTTATTAAACATAAATTTAACAAATTAACACAATCATCATATACTTGCTTATGTTGGATAAAACATTTGCTAGCCGTTCAACCCTTAAGTCTGCATTTATTCTTTTAACAAAACGATTAGTGAACTTTTAAGTGCAGCAACAAATGTTAAGCCACTTTAAAAGTGGTTAGTCACTTTAAGTAACTTTGAACTGAATAAATTACTCATTGCATTTAATACGAAAGTTAAATAATTATGAAGCAAAGAAAGGAACTGTTGTTGTTAAGCACAATAAAATGACAAGCACAATAAAAAAAAGCATAATGCAAGGTCTTTAAATAAACTATTTACGCTTTACATAAACACTTTGATTGATTAGCTGTTTTTGAAACAAAAAGAATAATATAATGAACACTACAATTGTTGTTATTATTCAAATCAAATAACCGGAACGATATTACAATAGCATAGTGTATATCTCTATAAGGAACATCAGCTATTCAGTGGGCCAAGTTGTTGCATTGAATATCTTCATTTTAATGGGGAGTCCAAAAAAGTTGGATTCATGTGTATGAATATCGGTCATAAAGTTCTGCTTTGATCAGATAAATATACTGCATTAGTTAATTGACAATTTAGTACGCTCTAAGAAGAACTTACCAAACTTGGTTTTCCATCCTTATAGAGCGCTTCGGCTTTTAAGAAAGCGAGGATACCATCGTTAACATCCGTTTTGTTCTTGGCACTAAAATGTTGATCAATGTTGTTTGTTATCTGAGATTTTCGTGGCTTAGGACTTGTTGTTGTTGACTGTTTTGACTTTTGCCCATTATCGTAGTAATATTCCTTGCTCGATTTCCGTTTCGATTTCCTTGAACGCGATTTGCTGGCGGTGCCTTGACTATCCGAACTTCCCGCATTTTCATCATCAGCTGGTGTCGCCTGCATTAATGGACATCTTTTGCCTATTTCTTTGCGCTCATAATCAATACGTAATTGAACAGCCTCCACCAGGCTGATAGGATCCACAGGATGCGGTTTGTCCGGCAAGGTATCCCCAAATGCTATCTCAAAGGCATAAGCATTAAAGTCCTTGCGACCATCTAGCGTTTCTTGCATAAATCCTGGACAACTTCGATCCAGGACCAACGTCTCAAAGAAAAGGGTATTTGTGCGCTGTATATAGCGCTCCTCAGCTAAACATTGAGGAAGTTAAGATAAAGATATGTGAGAACATATGGCACTTACGCGTTGTATTATCAACAAATGGATTTGACCGGTTTCCCGGATTTTGATTTTTGGCCATAGGGCATGTGTTGCTGCCACAGCAGCGAGATGGTGCAGTTTCAACAGTATTTTTCTGATAAGGAAAAGGTGCCTGTTGTACGTTTCCACGCTGCTGACTGCAATTGTTTGGGCTGTTGCCTGAAGAATTAAGATATCCCGTTGAAGTCCCGTCGTTGTAATGACTGTAGCTAGTTGCAACCGGTCTTACTTCTGTGTTTTGCTGATTAGGAAAAGTTGCTGGTTGAACGTTTACCCGCTGCGGACAGGAACTATATGGACTGCTGCCTGAATAATTAGTATATCCCGGGGAAGTTCTGTCATTGTACTGACTGCAGCTAGCTTCCTGATTGGGAAAAGGTGCCGGCTGTAAGTTAACACGCTGCTGACAGGAATTATTCTGACTGCCACCTAAGGAATTAGTATATTTTGGGGAAGTATCGTCATTGTAATAGCCGCAGCTAGCTGCTCCTGCTTCGGTATTTTCCTGTTTCGAAAAAGGTGCCTGAGGAACATTTAAACGCTGCTGACAGGGATTATTTGGGCTGCTGCCTGACGAATTAGCATATCCCGGGGAAGTCCCGTCAGTAAGAACGCAGCTAGCTGCAACTGCTCCTACTTCCGTGTTTTCCTGACAAGGAAAAGGTACCTGCTGTGCGTTTACACGCTGCTGGCAGTTATTATTTTGACCGGTGACCGGTGGATAATTATCATATCTTAAGTCAATGGGTGATGACTTTCTACTAGTATTTGTAAAAGTTACATGTGACCTTTGCTGTTGCTGCTGCTGAGGTGGCAGTCTCAAGGCATTCGGGTCTCCTGCTGTAGGTAATTGCATATATTCTGTATCATCGCCAGAGCATTGATATATGTCACGCTGCTGTTAAGAAACCTTAAGGAACAAATGAACTTAAAACAAAGCCACGCTGCTCACCTGCGATGGAGGCTGGAATGTTGGCACATTTTGCAAGCATGCGTATTGATCTTGGTAAGGAGTTTGTGGCGAATCCTTTCGAAGGTAAAATGAGTTTTGTGCTCTTATCAAAGGACATGTCGGAATTGCTTACCTGTTGTGGCAGGCAACGTGCTGCATACGGTTCACTTGGAGTCTGCTCGTATGGACTCCCAGTAGATCTGACTGGCATCGCATTTTGTTGTTGTTGCTGCTTCTGCTGTTGTGCTTGTTGTTGCTGCTGTTGTGTTTGTTGTTGCTTCTGCTGAGCTGGCTGTTGCTGTTTTTGTTGCTGTTGCTGTTGTTGTTGTTGCTGTTTGAGTTGCTGTTTGAGCTGTTGTTGCTGCTGCTGCAGCCTTTGTAGTGCTTGTTGTTGCTGCAGCAGCTGCTGTTGCTGCTGTTGCTTCTCCTGACTTGGCTGTCCACAGCAGGCTCGCTGTGCTGAAGCTCCAGTGTCAATCATTGTACTATTCAGACCCGGTTCCTAAACGAAAGATGCACCCAAATTCATAAAAGCTTTAGATTGCGACCGGCCAACTTTCGTAGTGTTTAACTCACAAAATTGTCCATGGAGACGTCATTCCTAGGCCAACATGCATTGCCTTCGGCCTGTTCACGCTGCCTCTGTACCTCCAGTTGTTGTTGTTGCTGTTGTTGTATTTGTAGTTGCAACCATTTCCCATAACTGATGCCAACGCTGCTGCTTTCATCAGCTGGACATGGGACTTGCCTTGCCAATGGAATGTTGGACGTTTGATAGGCATTGCCAGCGGATGTGTCGGGGCACTAAGTTTCAGTACAAAAGAACAAATGGGTTTTGGATAACTTTCGTTATTATCTTAATCGACCTTTAGTACTTACGGAACAATCCATAGTTGCTTCTGTTGCATGTGGTTCATCTCGCGTTTGCTGCTGTCGCTCTGGCTGTGTTGGCTGCATGTTTGATGTTTTATTTACTTTGGGTTGGGATTGTTGGTTAGGTTGAACTCCCAAAAAACTATGCGTATTAATATCTGGTACACCACCCATACACTTAAGTAGAAGACAATAAATAAATAACATATCCTTAACGAAAAGATTTTGATAATCAATACTCACAAGTAAATTGGCGCATCGATCGCAATTTGTATGAAATGCGTTTCGGTGCGGTACACTAAGAGAACGTAATGTACGACGATTATTGCCTGTTTGTGGTTGCTCTTTCCGGTACCGTTGTGGGTGGGAAACATGCTGTAAAATAAAGGTCAGCTTAGTTGAAAACATAATAAGTTCTTATCATGATTTTACCATTCGATGTGGCGGCAACATCCTATCATCTTCTTCAGAGTTACGACGTGGCTGCAAAAGACCCAAGAGATTAGTTTAATTAGGATAAGAACAGCTCTAAAGCTCTTTACTTTCATTTCTATTCCTTGTTGATAGTTTGTTATAGAGAAGTGGTTTGCATGCGCGGCATCAGCAATTTCATCCAATTCACTTATTGAGCAGGGCTCCTGAGAGTCAACCTCGTTCTGAGCCTGATGGCTACTCAAATATCGAAGTAAGGCGAAACAGAGTTCATTGGGCAGCGTAAATGAGTTTCTAATAATGTCCACCAGAAGATGTTCCACGATACACTATAAAGTTCTTGTCAAATACTTACATGCAATCCGTAGGAATTAGTTTCATTTGATTTGATTAAAAGCCTTACTCATGCAAAATTTTGATTGCGAAACATTTATCGAAAAATTAAGCAGTTTATGAATTTGGTTGCCAAACATGAATGAAAAAAAATCAAACTTCAAAAACAAAGCACACTTTAAGCATGTAAGAAAATTGATAAAGCAAACGTCACAATCCGTTCCTTGTTGCCATAAGTTGATATCATATATTCATGTACATAAATTATTCTTCGAACTTTTTTTACATTCTCCTTTTTGTCGTTTAGTCTTCTGGTCAGCTTTCTTATCTATTTTCCAAGCGTTGCTTTGAGCATTGTTTTGCATAAGACGATAAGATATTCCTTTGTTTTTTATCAAGCTTACTTTTTTATATAAAAGACTCACAGCAAAGACTTTGAACAGTATTCTGAAATGCTGTATTTTTACTTAAAACAACATGGTGGTGCTTAAAACTATACATATATTTTGATACTCTACACTTTGCTTTTATGTCTAGAGTAAGTTTTTTCATTAGCCAACTGCCTCCATTGCAATTGCACAAAGGCCAAATCGTTTCTGTTGCTCAGCATATCCGTTTCCTCGTTTGGCATCCGGACCCTGGGGCATCCGTCATGCCACACGGCCAAATCTTGAGGTGGCTGCAACAATTGCTCTCCAAGTTGGGCGAGAAATGTGGGCGTGGCATGCACATTACGCGTAAAATCCAATTCACGCAAACCAGCCGTAGCTTGCTTTGCCTGACTGACAATAAAACGAAGCATTGCCCGCACCACTTGCGGCGCTTGCGGCAGCCACTTGATGCTGCCATCTTTCGCATCATAGTGCACCATTAGCAGCGAATGCCAGGCGAAGCGTTGTAGCCACAGCAGCTGGCCCAAATGTCCTTGCAACAGTCTCGGCAGGCTGGCATCCACTTGACATTGCAAACTCAGTGCCACAATTTGACAAGAGGCGCTCAGCGCCTTGAGACAAGCGGATATGGTTGCTGTGGCGACTCCACCACTATTTGCCATCTCTTTGTCATCGTCAGCGTCGCCGTCGCAGCAGCAGAGAAAGCCTGTCAATTGCTGCAGCTGTGGCAGCCGTGCAATTTGCCTGCTAGCTGCTCGCAGTGCGCACGCTGGCAACTTGAGTCTTTGCAGCATTTGGCCATATTCAATGCTGGCCAAGTTGACTTTCTTAGCATCACAGATGCTGCCTGGTAGCAGCTCAAACCCATTTAGCACTGGCAACTGAGAAAAAAGCGTGGATATATCCCTAGGCGTGACATTCACACAGTTGCCCAACTGTAACTGAGCCAGGTTATTGCCAATTTGAGGTAGTTGTCGCAGCAACATCACATTGCATTGCGTAAGACTAAGTCTTTGCATGTTGGCCATCCATCCGGCCTGCCATTTCCGTTTCCGTTTCGACTTTTGTGTCAGGCAGGCCAAAAGGATATCGCTGTCGCTGAGATTAAGTAGCGACCGCGTTATTCTCACCATGTACTCCATCAGCTGACTCTGCTCACCGGCGCTTAGCAATTTTAATTGCGGCTCCTGCTGCCAGTCGAATACCCTGGCGTATTTGCATTCCCAAATCCGTAGCACCAGCTCTTCGAGCCGACCGCCCAACTGCAGCAGCGCGAATTGCTCCCCAATTGTCAGATGAGCACAGATCAACAACAGGCAATCATCGTTGAGCATTGTCAGCGAAGTTGATGCTGCTTCTGCATGAGGTAAAAGGGGATAAGAATGTTAATGACGTTTTCGAGGCAACGGATGTTTGTGTTTTAGTTACCGTGGCGCTCTACATGCATTTCTATGTTGCCTCGCTAAGTCCGCAATGTCAACTGATGAGCTTGAGTTCAGGTTGAGTTTGCTGCGTAGCATGCAACGCGTGCCACCCTTGCAAGGCCTTGTTTCTTTTGAATCACTGTTCCGCAGTCAGCTGCTTGTGAAGCCCAGCAACATTTACACCACCAATACACACAATAATGCTAGTATTTGTTGCAAGTTGCTTGCACAGTGTGCTGTGTTTTAACATCACATATTTTTGGAGATTAAGCAGATAAAGTTGCCTTGAAAACATATGTGTAGCAGATGTATGAAATATTTTTTTATCCTCGCTACACAAGGGTTTTTTCGCAAAAGAACGAACTGATAATTACCTCGAAAGCTATTTAAAAAAAAGATATCCTAGACTATCGTTACGAACTTGTTTTTAATGTCTTAAGCAGTTTAGTAAAAAAAAAAACATTCAAAATGTTCGTAATCAAATAAAATAAAAAATATTTGATATGAAAAAAAATTATTTTCAAAATATTTTTCGTTTAATATAATATTTGATGTATTTCAAACGATATAAAAAAGTCAAACTCTAAATGAAAGCCTGCTTTGCCGATAAACTATTGAAATGGATAAAAGTATTTACCGACAAGAAAATATTCATGCAATAACCATTAGCTCGCACACCACGGTGTCCCTGTTGGCGGTGGACACAGTGGTGTTACGAAAATAAATGCAACCCCTGGCGGGCACACGCCCGCCCTAAGACCGCTCTCGCTGAGCGTTCGTCATTGAGTGTTTTGTAGTTGGAGTATTAAACGCTGAGTGCCTGGGCTATTATTAAAAAGCAAGCGGCAGAGAACTGAAGTTGCCACATGATAATAACGCTCATATGGCAACCATGACATTGAGTGCAATGCGTAAAGGCAAAGGCGAAGACGCAGCGACGCAATTGAAGTTTCAAGTGGGAGCAAAAAACGGAGATTTTGTTTACCGATCATAAATAGATTTTGTATTGTGCTTTGCTTTCGTACTCAGCAGCGCCAGATGAAATTATTTGTTCATAGGGTAAGGGTTTAAAATTATTTTTTTTTTTTGTAAAAAAATTATTTTTGGAAAATTTTGATAAATCTGCTAAATTTTGATCATGTCAATTGTAAGCAATAAATGGCCGCTTTACACATACAAAAGTCGGCACAATACAAGCCAAATAGCTTTAAACTCAACAGAACAAAGATCGGCAAACGAAAATGATGAACAGGATAGGGAGCAAGATCCGGATGCAGAACGTAATCGGCAATATCGCCCTTCCAAGTATGACACTATCTGTTGGCATTTCAGTCTGGTCGTTTTGATTAGCACGATGATATTAGCGTTGGTTTGGACTATTTATATAGGCGTTGATTACTACTCCTGCACTCCGGAGCAACGCTTTGCTCAACAGCGTCGGGAATTTTTGTCCAGGGAGCAAAGACGAAGAGTGGGTGGCAGTTTAGGCTTACCACCCATTGAGGAGGTGGCAAATCAGCGATTGCTGGCCCTTAAGCGATTGGACGAGAAATTGAATCACGTCTGGACCGATTATCAGCAACGTCCTCATTTCCTAGCCAAACAAGAACTTAACAAATCGGATCTCTACGAGGCCCTGCGCTCCATGCCCAAAGGTGGTTTACTGCATGTGCACGATGTGGGTATGTTCAATACGGAGGTGCTCCTTGAGTTGACTAACTACTCTGATCTGTGGACTTGTGTTGGCATCGACGGTGAATTCGAAGACTTTCGGTTCTCAAAAATTTTGCCACAAATTAAGCCACAGGGTGATTATAAATGTCAATGGATGCTAATGAGTAAGCTGCATATGCAGGATTCATATTCGTACAAGTCTAAACTGCGTGAACGTCTCTCAATGGATTCCAAAAGCTTTGTAAATGCATCTCACATGGCCGATCACATGAAACGGGCGCAACGCCTTATCTACGGTTTAGTCTCCTATCAACCAATGTGGGAGACCTTCTTGTTTTCCATGCTAGATGATTTCCATGACGATGGCATTAATTATGTTGAGCTGCGTTCCTCGCTTCCAATTGTGAGTAGATTTCGTAGGGGTTTCTTATATCTGTAGCTTTAATAACCTGTTGCACCCTTAGCTG
Organism: Scaptomyza flava; assembly: GCA_030179655.1. NCBI lineage: Eukaryota > Metazoa > Arthropoda > Insecta > Diptera > Drosophilidae > Scaptomyza > Scaptomyza flava. The sequence continues at coordinate 11,419,517 of JARNME010000404.1, forward strand.
TACGATTTGACGGGCACAAACTTTACGATCTTGGATACGGTTCAAACGCTGGTAACCATCACGGATACATTCCTTTCCGAACACAAAGATTTTATTGGCGTTAAGTTGATTTATGCGCCTGTGCGGGATAGCCAGGATAGTAGCATGAACAGTTATATAGAAAATGCACGTCTTTTAAAGGTTGTTTATTTAAGATCTTATGCACACTTCTTTCTTCTAACGTATTAATTCCTTCTTAGAGCAAGTTTCCGACGTTTGTCATTGGTTTCGATTTGATCAGCTTTGGCAATGAATGCGAGCTGCCTCCTCTGGGCAATTTCCCTCAACTTTTGTGCTTAAGCAAAGAAATCGATTTTTATTTCCATGCGGGTGAATCGCGTTGTCTGAATACCACAGGCAATGTGCCCGATGCAAATCTAATTGATGCTCTGCTGCTGGGCAGTAAGCGGCTCGGCAATCCAATCAATTTGCCACTGCATCCGGAAATGCTGAGGGCCATGAAGCTGTTTAAGATTGCAGCTGAAGTGTGTCCGCTGTCCAATCATTATCTGCAATATGTGAACGATTTCAGTCAGCATCCGGTGGCCTATCTAATTGCAGCCGGTTATCCCATCGTTGTGGGCTCGGATTATCCGTACTTCTGGAATGCTGCACCACTTACCGATGATTTCTATGCAACTTTTGTGGGCATTGCCAATGGACAATCAAATCTGCGTCTGCTTAAACAGTTAGTCATAAATTCATTTAAGTACAGCGCCCTTAATGAGGATGATCAAACTAGAGCACTGGCAAAATATCAAAGCAATTTCTATTTATGGGCTGAACGCTTTGTGCGACAAATTTAACTGAATTTTCTTAGTTTATATGCCTTTTGGAATTGTTGTCCAAGTATCAAACTAAACATATATATTGTGCACTTCTAAACATACTTCTAATAATACAGATATATTAAAAAAAAGACAGAATGAACTGAATTGTGTCATCCAATGTTCCTTCTTGTAGTCAGCTGCCGTATAACTTATTTCCTACAATTTGATTTACAGATAGTGAGTCTTTGGTATTCCACTTGACTTATGGTGAACAACTGTGTCGGTTCAGAGCTGGCTAATATGTTATCTTATCTTGGACATTAATAAATATTAGAGAGACCCGTTGACAACTAAACCATGCCTTGGATGTGAGCTGCCCAAGAAATATTTATTTTTCAATCAGATCTTTTAGCTATTTGGCTTATCACTTAAAATGCAGATCCACGAGTTAAAGCAGAGATAATACTACCAAGCACTCAAATCGATAACAAATTTTTCAGATAAGAGCACTCCAAACTGGTCAACAAAATTCGACAGCACCTAGCAATTGGGTCTCAGTTGTTCCACGCTCATTGAAGCGAACACAAATCAGGAAAAAATGCTGACTCGCTTCAATCTAATCGCTGTTATTTGTTTCTGCCTGTTCCTTGGCTTGTCTGAGTCACGCCGGCGGCCCAAAGATGTAACGATAACGAGCTTTGTATCGCTTCACGCCGGTGCCTCCAACCATGTGGAATCTCTGCTGGGCAGTAGTAGACCCAGTCCGGATACATATAAGACGGTACGCAATGCTTTCTTTCACTACGAGGAGTCCCGATCGTTGGGCTATGATCTGGAGCTGAACTCACGTGAACTGGAGGCCAATGCGACCATAATGATGGCCAAGCTAAACGAGATTTCTGAGGGAATTATTACACCGCATCTGTTCAAGCCATCGCAGCATATCTTCAATGTACTCGCTGCCATCAATAAAACAGAGCTCTTCAGATTACTCAAGCATATGCCTAAGGGCGGCGTACTGCATGCTCATGACACGGCTCTGTGCAGCACGGAAGCCATCATCGAACTGACCTACTACGAAAACCTGTGGGTTTGCCAGGAAGTCAGTGACTTGAGTGCCGCTGCTCTGCGTTTTGCCCGGCAAAAGCCCGAAGCCTTGTTGGATCCCCACTGTGATTGGAGTCTGTTGTCGGATGTTCGTCTGAAGTACGGCGCTGAGAAGGTCGATGCCTATTTGGCTGAACGTCTTACGCTATATCCCACTACGGACTTCCAAGATATCAATGCTGCTTGGTCAAGATTCATGACGATTTTTCGACTGCTCGATGGATTGCTTATGTATGCTCCCGTCTGGGGTGATTACTACTATAAGGCCCTAGAGGAATTTTACGCCGATGGTGTACAGTACTTGGAATTCCGCAGCACATTGCCAACGGTAAGGGATGTGAATTTCCACCTTTGAATTCAAGTTAATATTTGTATTGCTTGCAGCTGTACGATATTGATGGCAAGACTTATACGCCTTTGGACACTGTACGCATATATGTGGAGACGTTGGAGAAGTTCAAGAGCCAGTCGAAAAATAAGGATTTCATTGGTTCCCGTATGATCTATGCGCCCCTGCGCAACACCGATTCTAAGGGTGTGTTGGCATATATTGAGATCTTAAAACAGGTTAAGGTAAGTTCACTCATACTTAACAGCTTTTTCAGAACGCATTTCCAATACATAAATCTACTTGCTTTTTAGGCTAGGTATCCCGATTTCTTGGCTGGTTTCGATTTGGTTGGCCAGGAGGATATAGGCCGTCCACTTAGAGACTTTGTCAATGAGCTGTTGCAAGTCCCAGAGGATATTGACTTCTATTTCCATGCGGGAGAGACAAACTGGTATGGTTCCACCGTCGACGAGAACCTGATTGATGCCCTTTTGCTGGGCACTAAGCGCATTGGTCATGGTTTCAGTCTAGTCAAACATCCAGTGGTGCTGGACATGGTCAAAAAGTTAAATGTGGCCATCGAAGTAAATCCCGTTTCAAATCAGGTTCTGAAGCTGGTCAGCGATTTCCGTAATCATCCCTGCTCGCAATTCTTTGCCAATGGCGTTCCAGTTGTCATATCCTCCGACGATCCATCTTTCTGGAAGGCCAGTCCACTGTCGCACGACTATTACATTGCCTTCCTGGGCATTGCCTCACAGCATGCGGATCTGCGGTTGCTCAAGAAGTTGGCTCTCAACTCCATTCAATACAGCTCTCTCAGTGTCGATCAGAAAGTCGAAGCTCTGTCCAAGTGGCAGGTTAAGTGGGATGAATTCCTGGACTTTGTGAACAATGTTCCGATATCGGGAGCGATGCCTAGTCAAAAGCTCGATTGACTAGCACGGGTGGTGACAGCACTTCTGGTTACGTTCTCCCTCCTGAATGCTAACCTTTGGCGCTAGTCGGGAATCATTTCCATTAACTAGAATCTAAACGCGCTTATACTCAGTTCTAAAACTAAACTCTTTGTTAACATAACACTCATTCACATCCCATATCCGCATGCTACTTTGTTGTAAGCTAATTAACATTGTTTAGTGTTTAAGTATAAAGTTAGGTTCTTATTCTGCACTTGACTTCCTCCACTATAAATGCTTAGTATGTAAGAGATTTTGCTTTCTAATCGATTTATTATAAGCTCCATTTTGTACTAAAAAAAAGAAGAAGAAAAATTGGAATAAAGAGCTCGGGCCGCAATTCAGCTTGCTCGCTAAAAGGAACCTCTTGATAATTGTATTATTAGTGGGCCATACATGCAAATAGAGATGGAAATGAGAAAGTTGTATAATCAGTATTGGCTATAGAATGGTTTCATGTTGTAATGCTTCGCCGATGTTCCTAGGCAGTAATTTACTCTCTATCTTAGTTGCATCTCTAAGGGAAAATGGCATGCATTGCATTTGGCAGGCTGACATACGACCTGAACATAAATCTCTTAGCTTCGCTGTGTGTCTGTCCTTTCGTCTGTTTGTCACTGAGTGCACATCAAAGTGGTCGATGTTTAATGAATGTGGAATGTGTGGAGTGAATGGGCTCTTTACGGCGAGCTGCGAACTGCAAACTCAATAACAGCAAGGAGCACTGCGCCTCCAAATGTTTCAATATTACGTGCTGCTGCCTAGTGCTGGTTTCTGTGGATATCTTTTTCGCCACAGTTCGATTTTGATTTGGTTCGCGTAATGAGCAGAGTTTAATGGGAATGCATTCTGCTTGTGGCAGTCTTACGGCTGGACGGATATATATGGGACCATAAAATTGATGGCCATGTGTGTGTGTGTTGTGCAAAGGGGCGCAAAATGGCGGCACAGTCGGTGGCAGGCTCATCAATTTGATGTCGGGGCCACATATAATGTGGTGTTGAGGACGCGCGGGCGCATAAAAAAATCGCAAAGGCGTTTCACATCAATAACTTAAAAACTTGCGCGTAAAGTAGTGTTCCGTGTATGATGTTGAGGTGTGTGTGGAAACGGAGATGCGTGCAACGCCAACAAATTGAAACGCACAAAAAATGTTGAGGCTGAATTCACTGTTTAAAATTCAAACTTATAACAAGTTTTTGCAAAAGTTATCAAAAGTTCAAAAAGCTTACGATTATAATGGGATGCTTTAGTGCACAAGTCTGTCGTTATATGTCGAAACTGACATTCAATAATATCAAGTATGAAACCCTATCGATGAGTCGCAGTCTAAGGGATATCACCCCAGAGGCTTATAGCACACTGCGTAATATAATGGTGCAACTGGAACGTAGCTCCTGTTTGGGTCACCAAGTTCATCTCAATGAAGAGGAAGTGGCAGCCAATAAGGTGATCAGGAGTGCAAAGACCCAAGAATTGGAGATTGGCTTCATTGATCCACGCAAATTCACGGCCGGTCAGCACATATTCCATGTTCTAAAACATGTGGAAAGATCACCACTCTTTGGCCTGCTTAAGTCCATGCCCAAGGGAGGCATATTGCATGCTCATGATACAGCGCTCTGTAGCACGGAGTTCCTGATAAGTCTCACCTACCGCGACCATCTGTGGATATGTACCGCCGATGAGGGCTCTCGAGCAATTGCATTTCGCTTCTCTGAGACGAAACCTGAACTGCCAGCCGTGGAACCCTGTAACTGGGAGCCCATGTGCAAGTTCCGGGAGCGTCTCGGTGAGAAGAAAGTTAAAAAGTATCTACAAAGTCGCTTCAGCATGTATCCAATCTCCAGCTTTCTGTCCAACAATGTGGCATGGGATAAATTCATGAGCATTTTTATCCTACTTGACGGTTTGCTGAGCTATGCGCCCATCTGGGCTGACTATTACTACAATGCCTTGAAGGAGATGCATGAGGATGGTGTGCAATATCTTGAACTAAGATCTTTGCTTCCTGAACTCTACTGCCTGGACGGCAAGCAGCTGACAATGTCAGACACGGCAGAGATATATAAATCGGAAACGGAACGTTTCGTGGCAAACAATCCGGATTTCATTGGTGCCAAATTGATTTATGCACCGCTGCGTGGCGTCGAACCAACAGTTGTCGATGAATATGTTGAGAAATGCATTGCTCTGAAAGTAAGTAGGAACCAAACACTTAAACTTATCTAAAATTTATTAGTGACTTATTATTTATTTGCAGAAGAAACTTCCCACATTTTTGACCGGCTTTGATTTGGTGGGTCAAGAAGAGCTCGGGCGTCCATTGATTGATTTTGTGGAGCCACTGCTAAAAATGCCCGAGGAAATTAACTTTTACTTTCATTGTGGTGAGACGAACTGGTTTGGCACATCCATTGATGAGAACCTTATAGATGCCATACTCTTGGGCACAAAACGTATTGGGCATGGCTATGCAATGGTTAAGCACCCAGTCGCATTAGAGCTGGTCAAGAAACTGGACATTGCCATTGAAGTTTGTCCGGTTTCAAATCAGGTGTTGCAGCTTGGGCAGGACTATCGCAATCATCCTGCTGCTGTGTTGATAGCCCATGACGTACCCATTGTTATTGCATCCGATGATCCTTCATTCTGGCGCTCAACTCCTTTGACACATGACTTTTACTTTGCTTTCTTGGGCATAGCGCCTTTCAACGCTGATCTCAAATTGCTTAAACATTTTGCCATCAGTTCGCTTAAGTACAGTGGCATGACGGATGAGGAAAAGTCTGAGGGTATGAAGAAATGGCAAAAGCAATGGGATAAATGGATTGAATATATAGCTAAAAAATCGTAGTGAATTTAACCGTTTTTGTTTTTGTAACTATCATTTATTTTTAAGTGTATTTTTACTGCTTGTGATTCCCTCAGCTAAGATTTTCTGTTGTTGTTTGTTAGTAAGTAACTTACATCAATACAATTGATATGGGTAATGAGTATGCACAAGCTTGTTTGGTGTTTTGTATTGTTTTAAAATTATCGATATTCATTTTAAAATAATAGAGCACAAATTTAAGATATATTTGTTGGGATATGTTTTTGGAGAGCTTAAAAGCAATTATTAGTTGTTCACAGTTTGCCTTGGGATTATTCGTTATGTCAACTGTTAAATACGTATTGTGATATTTTTTTTATTCTTTGTTTGTTTAATACACTAACATAAGCATGTGGATATTAGCGAGTATATAGCACAATTATATTTTAAACATACGAAGTAATTTTTTGGTTTTATTTTTGTTTTAGATCGAATTACGCTTTGTTAACCCCCAAAAAGCAAGCCATTTATTATTGTACATTAATGTGTATTTTAATTACATTACTTTTTTTTTCTTTTTTCCTGCTTTTTGTCAACATTTAAGATAATTGTAATTTTAAGCAGTTTTTATGTGTATGTGCTCGCAAAAATACATATAAATACCATAATTTATTTTCTTATATTGAGTGAAAGATTACAAAATACAGAATTTATATATAGTATATGTCTAGTATTTGCGAGCTAATATTTATAGTTATTTCGTATCTTGTTTTTATGTTTAATCTTTTTTTTTATCCACATACTTACACTTAATGCTCATATAGCTCAAATCCTAAACCATTTCCTCCAATGCCATTATTTTAAGTTTTCTTTAATTTTTACAAGCTTAATTAATTAACTCGCGTTATCATCAAATCGCCAATTTTTTCATTCTCAATAATTTAAAATACATTTAAATATTGCTAGGCTGTACAAATCTTAATTTCTACGGTCTGTCCAACTGACCAATTTTATCGCTTGCGAGAGTTAAGTTGTAGTCTCATTTTACGCTATGTGCGTTTCCATCGCTGCTGTTGTTGTTTCCATTGCTGTTGTTGTAGCTTTTCGCTTTGCCAACTTGTCTCGCCCACACTCAATGGATAGGGTATTATATCGGGCTGTTGTTCCGAGGACGACGACGACGAGGTTTCGTCGTTGCTATTGTTATTGCTGTTAACGTTATTAGCGATATGCTCGTTCCCATACCCATCCCTCCATACTCCATTCTCCTCCTCTGCATCTGCTTCAGCTCTTAGCCAACTATTATCGGGTGCATCGTGCTTTGAGGTTAGCTCATTTTGTACGTCATTAGTTTCGTGGAAACGCTGCCTTTGTTTTTTTGTCTTCCTTTGTTGTTGTACATGTTGCAAATTAAGTTTGTTGTGATTGTTGTAACCATATTTGCTGGTATTATGGCTGTTGCTCTCCGCGCTGTCAGCACTGCAAAACTGTCAGGAAAATAGAAAATTCATGCATAATAAATCAATGTATTTTCCAGCATTTAATTAAATTGTGAAAATAATTTTATAATCATTGCAACAGCACTGAACGGCATAAGTCTATTTTAGCCATAAACACTAAGTACTTATATTTATTAGACCGTTAATTTCAACGTTATAATTTGATAAGAAAGTTGTGCAGATAAGGGTCTTACATAAGCTTAATGTATTCGTGGTTTAATGTATTTAGACAAATTGCATTTGCACCGCAGATTAGATAGGCACCACAAATCGCCACATTGCTCTACATAAATACTGATGAGCAGAGAGAAGGAAACTGATAAGTGTAAAACCACACTAATAACAACATAGAGAACAACAACACAAACATCGGGAATAATAATAATTGAATTATTATTTAAAATTGTTTAAACAACACTTTTTGTTGCCATTTGTTAAAATGAGCTTATTTTCGTAGGCAATTTTAAGATGATAAGCGAAAAGCAGTACAAAAATAAAAATCGCTTTCTTTTAACTTAAGCAGCTTTTGAAGAAGATATAAATTAAATTTTTTACTATAATTTGCGACAATGCAAGTTCCCAAGCCTAACATTGGCCTTTGCCTATGCAAGCAAATAAGACCGACTGTCTATTAACATGGCAACAACTAAAATAACATCAACAACTTGAACAAATCAACAAGCAAGTAACAAATATGTCTAATTAAATCTTTTATTGAATTCTATCAAGGTCAAAAAAAACAAACAATTTAAGTTAAATTTAATATATGGGTTTTTAAATTGAATTGCAGCTTTTAATGCTCGATTTGCAAAAATATGATTATTTTTCAAACTTTTTATGACCTTGAGATGCGTTTTAAAATTGTATACAAACTAGCTGTGAGCTAAAACAGCAAAAGTTTTGAGAGAATCAAGTCCAGAGCGCTTAGCTTCGAATAGATTAAAAAACTCGTTGATTATTTGCTATTCAGCTCAGTCGCTAGCGAAGCGTTAAACAACTAGAATCTCAACTCGGAAAATACAATTCCTCTAAAAAACAATGATAAGCTCGCAAAATGAATCAGCTTTGAAGACAAAGCAAACTGCTCGCATTGTCATCATTGGAGCAGGCGTCTCTGGAATAGCTGCAGCTACACGTCTACTGGAGCTGGGCTTTAGAAATGTGCAGCTTTTGGAGGCAGAGAATCGCATAGGTGGACGCATTAATACAGTACCATTTGGAGACAGTGTGATTGATAAGGGTGCACAGTGGTGCCATGGTGAGAGTGGCAATGTTGTCTATCAGCGCGTCAAGGACTTGAATGTGCTGCACCGAACCGAAGATGCCTTGAAGGCCATAATGTATGTGCGATCCAACAAAGAAATCTTGCCCGATGAAACTGCATATGTGCTAGGTGCAGCTGCCGAGGCAGCGCTTCCAACTGGGCCCAACGAGACCAGAGGCTCACTTGGCGATCATCTAACGGATAACTACTGGAAAGGATTGACCAATGCACCAAAAATTGATCGTACTATTGCCGAGGAGATGCTGGAAACACTCAAGCGAATAAGATGCTCTTTTACGGCTTCAGATCATCTGTTTGAGGTGTCCAAACGTGCGCATCTTGAGTTTGAAAAAAGCGATGGTGAATCAATGCTCAACTGGCGCGATAAGGGCTACAGGAGTTTCCTTAAACTGCTGATGAATGCCAAGGTGGAACAGCATGAGGATCTGGGCATGCTTAATGGTCGCATTCAACTTAATAAGCGACTGGCTGAGCTCAATTGGGGCAACTCCAAGGAGCTACTTCTGCGCTGCTGGGATGGTGAAGTCCTGACTGCAGATCATGTTATCTGCACTGTGTCCTTAGGCGTGCTCAAGGAACAGCATGAGAAGCTATTTGTTCCGGTCCTGCCTGCAGCCAAAGTCCGTGCCATTAAGGGACTTAAGCTGGGCACAGTGAATAAGCTTTTCCTAGAGTACTCTTCACAATGCTTGCCAAAGGAGTGCGCTGGCTTCAATTTCCTTTGGCTGGAGTCAGATCTCCAGGAGCTGCGTGGCACCGAACGCTTCTGGCTGGAGGGTGTCTTTGGGTTCCATCGCGTTCTACATCAGCCTCGCCTTCTGCAAGGTTGGATCATTGGCGAACATGCTCGCTACATGGAAACCCTCACAGAGCAGGAAGTTGTAGATGGTCTTCAATGGCTTTTCCGCAAGTTCTTGTCCTTCGAGATGCCGCATCTGTTGCACTTCACGCGCTCTCAGTGGAACTCTAACCCCAATTTCCGCGGCAGTTACAGCTCTCGTACCAACTATACAGATGAGCTGCGCACTGGTCCCTGGGATCTGGCGACACCTCTTCTGGACGCCGGGGGTAGGCCACTGGTGCAATTTGCTGGCGAAGCTTCCAGCAAGACGCACTTCGCATGTGTGCATGGCGCCACAGAAACCGGTTGGCGGGAAGCGGATCGACTCAATGATTACTACAGCAGCCGCAATGCGCTTTAAAGGGTGCAGGTCTAGATTTTAAGTTAGATTGATTAGGTCAATTTGAACTATTGACGACTAGAGAAGAACGCGTGTCTAATAAAGAAAGTTATATACAACGATCGATAACAGTCACAATTATTTTTCAACGCTAAGCAAAAAAAAATTTACTCAGCAGCATTTAGTTAATAAAAGTTGATTATTAAAGCTTTAATATATATGTGATATCATATGGCTTTGCCGTATTTTAAATAAAATATATATGACATGACATATTTAATATGGTAAAATTAATATTATTTCTGCAATCAATTTAGCAATCACAATGTTAAGGGCACAAGAACGCATTGGTTGATAACACCATAAACCACAACACAAAACAAACACAACCCGAGTGGCCCCAATAAATGCAAGTTTTTTACCCACTGGCAAAGTAGTCGCTGGTTAAATTTTGAACCTACTTTACAATGAGCTCTTGTCCAGTTTCTTCATCCGCTCGCTTAGTGAGCAAGTCTAAGGACACTGCTCGCATCGTTATCATTGGATCGGGTCCTTCGGGCATTGCGGCAGCAACACGCCTGCTAGAGCAAGGCTTTAAGAATGTTAGCATTATTGAGGCTGAGGATCGCATTGGTGGACGTATCAACACTATTCCTTTTGCGGATAATGTCATTGATTTGGGTGCGCAGTGGTGTCACGGTGAAGAAGGCAACGTTGTCTATCAGCAAGTCAAGGATTTAGATATTGTATCTAAAACAATCGATGTTCCAAACAACACTCGATTCCTGCGATCCAACCAGGAGATTGTTCCCCAGGATACAGCAAATGCTTTAAAGAGAATTGCCGAAAGCTCTCTGCCAGAGGGTCCCGAAGCTTATAGAGGATCACTGGGCGACTATCTGACCAACAATTACTGGCAGGAGATAGCAAAGCAACCGAACTTGGATCGCACAATAGCCACAGAGTTGTTAGACTCTTTTAAAAGAGGAGAGTGCTGCGTGGAAGGGTCGGATAACTTGTATGAAGTTTCAGGACGCACTCATGTTGAGTATGACGAGTGCAATGGTAACATGCTTATCCATTGGCGCAATAAGGGATACAAGACGTTTCTTCGATTACTTATGAATGCCAAGGAGGATCAGCCAAATGATTTTGGCAAGCTTAATGGAAAAGTGCAGCTTAACAAGCGCATTACAGAGATCAACTGGGAAGGTGCAGAGGAGTTGACACTGCGTTGCTGGAATGGTGAAATCCTTACAGCCGATCATGTTATCTGTACGGTTTCGCTGGGAGTATTAAAAGAGCAGCATGCCAGCATGTTTGTACCCGCTCTTCCAGAACCCAAACAGCGAGCTATCAAAGGCCTGAAGCTAGGCACAGTTAACAAGTTCTTCTTTGAGTATGCAGCACAGCCCCTTCCTGAAAGTTGGAATGCCATACATTTTCTTTGGTTGGAAAAGGATCTGCAAGAGTTGCGTGGCACCGAACTCTTTTGGCTGGAGAGCGTTTTTGGATTTCATATTGTCAAAGAGCAGCCTCGCTTGTTAGAGGGTTGGATTGTTGGTGAGCATGCTCGCTATATGGAAACTCTTCCGGAAAACAAGGTACTCGATGGATTGCTGTGGCTATTCCGCAAATTTTTGCCCATTGATGTGCCGCATCCGAAACGCTTCCTTCGCACCCAATGGCATTCGAATCCTAATTTCCGGGGTAGCTACAGTTTTCGCACCACTTACGCCGATGAGCTTCACACTGGACCCTGGGATCTGGAGGCACCTCTAATGGATGTGTGTGGTATGCCGAGATTGCAGTTTGCTGGCGAGGCAACAAGTAAGACCCACTACTCAACAGTGCATGGAGCCACCGAAACAGGTTGGCGGGAAGCAGATCGCCTCAATGAGTTTTATAACAGACGTAGTTCGGAAATTTGATAAGAATATTGCTTTATTTCGAATGAAGTGTAGAACCAACTAGATGAAAATTACGAATTTTTCGGAATAAACTTTTCTTATATCAGTGTTGCCTGTCATTAGTTTCGTAAGAGCTTTTGATGTATGCATAACTACAACTAACAATTACCTGTGCCGTAACATAACCCTTATTAAACTGACGTCCAACCAAGTCAAATGTTTGACAAAGGGCTTTGAAACAAGGACTTGTCTCTGATTGTAGCAACGCATCCAACTGGTTGGACACACAAATACTATATACATACTATAAAAGCAAGAACTGTTGTCAAAGCCACAGCAGATGTGGCCAAGTTGTAGAAGTGTGTGTGTGTGTGTGGGTGTGTTAGGGGTTGGTATTCTTTTAGCTGGATATGGCGACAAAGTCGCATACGTAATAGGGTGCTATGCTGGGGTAATCTGCGAACAGATTTGACCGAGAGGCGTAAGGAAAGCAAACACATGAAACCGGACTCCTAATGCCTTTGGCCTTTGCATGGCATAAATTTGCATTTTCAAACATGATAGGATGGGTGTGCTGGCTAAAAACATTTTACAGCACAGCCCACACCAATGAGGCCGGGGATCCTGCAACTCCTACTGCTGTTGTTGCTATTGTGGTATTGTTGGTTTGACTGGCCTTTTTCTCTATGTGTTTGGAAGTGCCAAACTGATTTCAGCAACTGCATTTTTGCCGTTATTTGGCATTGCATGTGTTAAGTGCTGCAGCCACGCCCTCAACGCAAGCCAAGTGGGCGGCTGCAAATACCAAAGTAGTCATATGCATGCATGTATGTGGCCCATAATAACAGTGCAATTACATTGTTGTCTGTGGCTGCACGTTGCAAACGAGTTGGTCAACATGTTTTTGGCCAAACGCTAAAATGGGGTTAACCCCGACATGTTACCACGTTCAAATGAAAACGCGCATTCTCAATTAAACAACTTTACTAACTCTTGGTATAGAGTAAAAACGTGAAACAGAGAAATTCCTTCTTACATTTTATTAGTGTTAAGTTTGTCCCGATAAACAAAATAACTTTATAAACGACTTTTCAGTTATCGCTTGATAAAGGCAAATGTTTAGATTTTGTATTATTATCTAATGATGACCATAAAGTAATTGGCAGCGGAATACGTTAATCTTTTATTGACACGTGCTGTCGACTCGAACTGCTTATCACCCTCTTATAACTGGGCTGTTTTAGAGCGATAATAGGTATTCAAGCGATCCGCCTCACGCCAGCCGGTCTCCGCAGCACCATGCACCGTTGAGTAGAAATGTTTATGAGAAGCTTCGCCGGCAAACTGTACCCTTGGCCTGCCACCAACGTCCGTTAAAGGTGCTTCTAGATCCCAGGCACCAGTACGCAGTTCATCCGCGAAGGTGGTGCGGAAAGTGTAGCTGCCTCTAAAATTGGGATTTGCATGCCATTGTGTGCGTAGGAAGCGCTGTGGTTGCGGCAAATCGAAGGGCAGAAATTTACGAAAAAGCCACTGCAAACCCTCGAGGACCTCCTCTTCGGTAAGTGTCTCCATGTGGCGAGCATGTTCGCCAATGATCCAGCCTTGCAGCAGGCGTGGCTGATAGGACACGGGATAGAACCCAAAGACACTTTCCAGCCAGAAACGTTGACTGGAGCGCAGCTCTTTGAGATCTTCTTCTAGCCACAGGCAGCTGAAGCCAGGCCAGTCCTTGGGCAATGGAGGCGCAGAGTACTCCAGGAACAGTTTATCAACTGTGCCCAGCTTGAGTCCTTTAATAGCTAGCAGCTTGGCCTCTGGCAGGGCGGGCACAAACATGCTGGCATGCTGCTCCTTCAATACACCCAAAGATACAGTACAGATGACATGATCTGCGGTTAGGACTTCACCGTTCCAGCAACGGATTAATACTTCATCGGCTCCTTGGTAGTTAATCTGAGCTATGCGCTTATTCAAAAGGATATGACCCTTGAGTACACCAAAATCAGTGGGATCATCCTTGCGGGCATGCATTAGTAATCTCAGGAAACTTTTGTATCCCTTGTCGCGCCAGTTAAGGAGCAACTCACCATCGCACAGCCAGTATTCCAAGTGTCCGCGACCTGAGACCTCATACAAATGATCAGAAGCCTCGATGGAACTCTCGAACTTGTGAATGTGCTCCAGAAACTCCTCGGCAATGGCTTCATCTATTGGGGGTAGTTTGGCTACCTTCTGCCAGTACTTCTGGGTCAAGTAGTCACCTAGGGAACCCTTGTAGTTGATAAGTTCTGTTTGTCGCTCCGAATGGGATTCAAATGCAATGTTTTTTAACTTATTAACAATATTGTCGGGCAGCACTTGTTTATTGGAGCGCACACATTTGAAGGTCTCATAGTGATCCTCAGTGGTCTCAAGCAAATCCAGATCCTTTACACGCTGGTACACAACATTGCCCTTCTCCCCATGGCACCACTGTGCGCCCAGATCAACAACATTGTCCGCGAATGGAACAGTGTGTACACGTCCACCTATACGATCTTCCGCCTCCAGCAACAACACATTTTTAAAGCCCTGCTCTAGTAATCGAGTGGCTGCCGCAATGCCTGCTGTGCCGGCACCAATGATTACAATGCGAGCGGTTTGTTTTGTTTTGTTCAGAGAGCGAAGTGACGCAACACTCATTTTACTTTCAACACGCACACACACACCCCGGTCTGTTTCACTGCAAGTTCGGCCAGCGACTGAAATGTGAAATCGTGTCTTTCTGGCTGTTGTCACTTTCGCTCAGCTGTCAAACGGGCTCTCTAATAAGCTGAGCGCTTGAATGAATCGCTGACGTTGGAAAATTATGCATGCTCGCTCTCACTCTCTTGCAAGCACACTCTCTACTCTCTCTTATACTGGTTGCTTTTGACATCATTCATAAGATAACTTAAGACTGAAAACTTATTGCAATCTTAAACACTAATACTATATATGATTGTGTTTGTGATTGACTATTAATGGAAATAATTCTCGCAACTCACTCCGAAGTTTAAGGTTCACACTTGCTGCACTCTACTCTCAATTAAAGCCACTAATAAACATCAACCAAACACAACTAGTACATACTACGTTTAAACGTATGTTAGTACAATTTTCAAGTAGATAAAATTGTAAATACGAATGTGACTGACTATCTGGTGGCTGCCAGTGGCGCAGTGGCAAAAACGCTTTGATGAATGTATTCATAAAAATCCAATCATTGCAATTGCAGAGCACACTCGCCAAATAGAAATACAAAAAACTACTAGAACACACAGCAGAAAAAACAACTACATCACTACAATAATAACAAAAGGAAAGGCATTCAAGATGAATACGCCAAAATAATGGAAAAACACAACAGACAGCTGGGCGCAAACTCTTACAAAACGACCAAACGAGACGACTGACTCTGAATGCTGGCCCATTTTGTACCCACTACAACCAACCTACCTACCTCTCTTTTGGCCATAGACCCACAAAGCAGTCGACAAAAAATTGCAGTAATATTTTTTATTTCTGCAAAACAAAACAATTGTGCATAGAACGTAAAATACAAAAGAAAAACAAACACACACCAAAACAAGTCAAAATATTATTCCTCAATGGTGACGAATAAATACTCTTGTGAGGAAATTATCAAATGATATTTAAAAAGTCAAATCGAAATTAAAAAGACAACGATAAGAGAATTTCATAAACAAAACGAAAAAGATATAACTTCAATTAAGCAGCTTTCTTTTTAAAAATTCTTGTTGGATAGCTTTCCCAATAATTATGTATATTTTCTCTTCAACATTTTTTCATGATATTATTCATTTGAATAATTATACATTCATTTACCATTTTAATGGAATGGCAAACTGTTCCTGGAATATTTCGTTATGAAGAACAAGGGTATCAGGAGCAAAAAACAAAAAAATAACAACAACGAAAAACGCTTATAAACAAGAACAACACAACAAATACGATTAAAATGACAAGTGAAAGCAATTTTCGTGCAGCTGCTGTGGATAATGGTGCAGTGGGTGGGTAAGTGGTTGAATCAACGGATGGGGTTTGGTGATTAAGGGGCGGTAGGACCGGGGCTTGGGGCTTATGCTGTTTGAAGTCGTAGCAGGCGATGTAGTCTGCTATTGAAAGAATGCTCTTTGGCATGGAATGTGGCAGTGTGGACGGCTGAAAATATGACTATCCTAACAAAGAGTAGTTCCTCAATGGCAAAAAACAGATATTATTTTCCCGTTACTGCATAACAACCCCCTCCCCTCCCAGCCCCTTGGTATGTACTTACATTCTTGCTGCATTCACATTTCAGTATCCATTCGATAGCAATGAATTTATTCTCAATTTGTATTTGATGTGATTGCAGAAATTCCTGATCGATGGGTTCCAAGGCATTGGTGTCCCATAACTGCCCATCCGGCTGCCGATGCCTGCTCTCACCTTCTTCCTCTTCAGCTGCTTTGTCCTGTTGCTTGAAGTGCTGTGTTCGCTTTTGAACGTAGTTAATTGGATCAACGGCATTTAAAGGACACAGTAGCTCGACCTGTGCACAAAATAGAAGGGTAACAAAATGTAGAAAACAACTTGAGAATGTAACAAGCAGGAAATCACTTTCAAAGTTCCGTTCTTTGCCTGGCACCGGTGATTGAGCTAACGTTTAATAAATAGGAAAAGTGCAACATTGCACCTGCTGCAGGTGCTAAATTGGTTTTGACAGCCAGCCGGACTATTTGATTTTGCTGACTTTGGCAGCAAACGGACATTTAAATGCAATTTCTTATTTTTTAATTAATACCCAAAGGTTGGCAAAAGGTAAAGTCTGTTCAATGAGCAACATAAAGAATAACAAAAGTGGGGTATTTGAGTTATTCAACTGTCGAATGTCGAAGTTGAGAATCAGTACGATATTTTTGAAGGAAAATGTTAAGTATTAAACTTGCATTTAATTTACAATTACTTATTAAGTCTGAAAACCTATATTTATTGCATGCCCTAAGCTGCAGTAATGTGACATCAAATGGACAGGGTATTATTGGCTTTAGTTTTGTAGAAACCTCCTGCTGGAATGTCCTTGGGCATTAAAATTGCAGCGCATTTTAATTGCCATTGGATGACTTGCATTCAAATGCAGGCTAAGTTTAATTGAATAATGCAATTAACAAATAAAAGACGGCAAACGTGACAAAGTGGCAAATAGGAAACCTGCGAAAAACTCTCCTTTTTCCCATTTTAATTCAAAATGCAGGTTCCAGAGTGCAGAGTAAAAGTCAAGCGGAGAAAGCTCCACTTGCAAAGCAGCTTAACGCTGAAACAATCCCATAATACGAATACTCACTTGTATGGTTGTTGACGCAGCAGGAACACAGCACTTGGTGCCACGATGGCAGCTGCCACACAATTTGGGTCGATATAGTTTGCGAGAGACGCATTCGCCTAGTCGAATTCTAGCCGGCCCCAGGCGCTGTAAGCTCCGGCACTCGTGACCTTTCTGCGTTATCCAAAAAGAAAACACAACTCAGGCAGGTTGCCATAAGGAAAATCAACTCAACTTACTCTTATTCTGTGCGCCGGCTCCTTCTGTTGCATATCGTAATTTGGCTGCTGCTCCCGCTCCCTTTCTCGCTTATGATGATGAAGCTGACGAAGCTGGCTTCTGGCCAACTTGTGCTGTCTGTGCTCATTGGCTAATAGTCTATTATGGCTGATGCTCAGACGATTGCTGCTCTTATTGTCTTGGTCGCATCTGCGATTCTCGCATAGACGTAAATTGCTCAATTGATGGCAGCCGGCATGGGTGCTGGTGTATCTTGTAGCTATGCCCAGGCCACAGGCGCGACTGCAACTCGTCCAGTTGCCGCTTGTGCTGCTGTTGTGGCAGGTGGCATAGACTGCAAACGAGTGAAATGTGAAAACAAAAGAGTTGCTAATGATTATGATTGGGCCAACTAATGGCGTAGAGTGCTTAGTGTTGCTTAAGTAAGTAGCGCAACATAAATATGCACACATTAGTAGCTTAAGTTTAAAGCTGTTGTAACTTTGCTATGCTAGAAATGTTAAACTAGGAGGAGCAGCTGTTTCTTCAGCTATCTGGCAACGCTGTTTGATTTACTACAACACTTTTCTACTATTGTGAATGCACAGCTGATTAACGCACAACTAAGTAAACAATCAAACCATTTGATAAAAATATACATATAATAATACAAAAGTCTGAATACAAAACTCATTAAACAAAAACAGTTAACAAAGGGGCGTAAAGCCCCGTTCAAGTAATAAGAAGACACGCTTCAGAGCGCTTAATAATCTTGTTTATTTATTGCATTTTGCGCGTTTAATTAACACTTAATCCTTGTGTAAGTAATTATGCTGCTGCTGTCCAATGCCTCGGGCAACAGCAATAAGAGCAACTTCAGCTAGCAAACCGACTGTTGCCTTGTCATGGAATAATTCATCTTCATAAATATGCGCTGCGCTCTTGGTTCTGGGGCGCTTAAAAAGCATTAAGTTTTGTGCTGGACGACTGCGACGTTGACGGCATGCCCCTGGGCGCCATTAACTCAGGGCCAGCAATGGGACGTTGGACCAGGACACAACGACCATAAACACACTTATAAAACAATAACAAGGCCATAGACCAGAAGCTATGCTGCGACTGCGACAGCGACAGCGAAGACGACTGCGACTGAAACTGAAACACAAACACAACTTACCATCAGCTGTTGGATTCTCACAGAGCCACATTTTGCAACAGTGGCCAGGCACCTCGACGAGACGTGGTGATCTGCACGAAATCGTATCCTCCGGTGCCGGCAGCTGCTCATTGGGGCACAGTGTGGAGCAGGCGTGGCGACCATTCTGCAAAAAGAGCCGTACCATTAAATACATTACAAGTTGGAGGGGGCCCAGACTCAATGCTGTTGCTGCTGTTGCTGTTAATTTTGGCCAGAAATAAAGTCATAAGGTAAGTAAGATATAAGCCCTATATCTACTCGCAAATGGTCTATATAACCGACTGTCAAATACCTTAAGCTCAGCGCCAAAATTAACATATTTCCCATTACACTATTTTATTTAGGGCTTTTTTACTAAACCTCCTTTAGTTTTAGTCAGTTTTATTTTTTAGTATTGCATAAATTTGCAAGCTCTTCGAGTATTTGCATGGCTGTGTGTGCTTGTGTGAATCTGCCAGGGTGTCATGATAAACGGCCTTCGTTGGCTAGAGGTGTGAATTCCACAAACACACAAAACAACACACACACACACACACACGAATTCCAGACAAATGTGTGCCCATTAAGCAATGCCAAGGATTTAGTAGAGGCCAAAATACACGTCTTCACGCTCAGATTTGGCAATCTTTCCCATTCGTTTCATGTAATTGCGCGTAAATCTTATTCTCGTTTAAGATTTTTAGATTGAATTCTTATATATACTTCTCTTATTTAAAAAACTCTTACGGAGCAAAATTGAAAACTTTTGTAAGTAATAATAAAATGCAGCTTATATATGAAAGCGTTTACCCATGCCTAATACCATAAATACTACATAAAAAACTTTTTTGTTTGTGAATAATTTAATCATTTTCTAGTCCCACACTGCATAAAATTTAAATTAAAATGCAGCAACAAATAAATTACACAAGTGTTAACGTAAACCCTTCTATATAGAACAAAAACAAGAAAAGGGAGCAATCACTAGTTAAAGAACGGCTGCAAAACCAACGACAACCACAAATGCAAAGAGCCGCTTAGTGTAACTGCATTTGACTTTGATCAAATCTGTATGCTGATTAAACAGCGTATCCCCCGTGTCCATGCCCCTTTCCCTTTCCCTTTACTTACCTCGCAAACGCATTGAGTTTTGCAATCCAATTTGAATGTGGCTCCATGTGCGAATGTTGTGTTGCCAACGCTGCAATTGGCTGCAGGCCGATGGATATAGGACGAGAGTGACATCAAGTGGCAGAAAAAGAGACCACAACAGTTCATGCATATGTGGCAGAGATCCATTGTTGTACGTTCCAGCATCAAAGCACCAAATGAAGAGCCGGCAAATAAAAAATAGAAAAGAAAAATCAAATCAGGACAGAAAGTCGGACATAGTTAGAGATATGCCAAATTCGAAATAGCTAAAAGAAATTGAATTGAACGCCTCTGTTACGAGTTTTGTGGCTTTACAGCTAATAGTTAAGACCATAAAAACTCCACTTTAACGATTGAACTTTTTAGATTTCCTTGTTCAAGTTGCCAGCAGTATTGTTTTGCTGTAAAAGTTTCGTTGAAGCTTTTTCCATGTGGCGGTTGAATATAAACGAATGTAACTAATTTTTTGTATATCAATTTTCCTTTTATTCCATTCAAGAGATTATTTGTCAAAGATATTCTTCTATACAGAATTCGTTTGATTAAATATTTAATTGCCTGTTCGAATCTTTCAATATGGCTTGTTTATTTGCAATTGACTTGACTGTCATTTACCTAAGACCTCCTCTCATCATACATCATCGTTATAAATTTGCTAGACAAAAACCACATACGTACTATATAAATAAGTGTGCACAACAAACAATAGATTTTATGTGTGTGTCGTGTCTCATCGAAATTGTTCCTGACAATTGTTGTACTTTATGAGCCGCCATTAGGCCGCAAAAGTTTGCTTTGTGTGTTTGTGTAATATGTGTAGCCGCCAATCACAATTACCCAATTTTTCGGTTTCGGCATTCGATATTTGTAATTTCGCAGTAGCATCAAGTTTACCTTCACATACCCAGACATACAAACATACATACAAACATACTAATACCTATGGGTACGTGCTCGGTGGCAATTTTCCACTTTTCTTGGTCATGTTCTCGAATTGATTTCGTGGGGATCGACGTGACTCTGTTAAAGACGATGCCAGTACAAAGCAAAATATTTTTGGTGTAGTATCTTTTTCATACATTTCGGTCTGACATCAATGGTTAATGCGAAAATTGGCATTACTCGTTGTTTTGTAATGAATATAAGCACGTGGTCGCATATTTATGTCATTGGCAATTATATGCGACGTATTGAAACACTACTACTAAAACAGGTAGACATCACTGCTACAGCAACGACGAAAGTGTCACAACTGCCACTCTTACACAGTTCTTGTGTGGCATCCCAAGCTATGTGCCAATGGTATTTGTCCTTGGCCAAACTGTCTGTTGCAAAACACGTGCAATCGGCTCGATCCCTTCAAAACCTTACACCTTTTTACTTTGTGGTAAATTGTGTCATTTTCGAAAGTGCAATTTTCTTAATGTACTTTGCCATAAGATACACATGCACAGACACAAACACACACAATCGCAAAAAGCTTTACATACCAGGAAGTGAATTGATGTGTGTGTGTGTGTGTGTGTGTGTGTGTTTGTGTCATTGCTCTTTACAAGGAATCGCTGCTTAACCTCAACGAATCGACCAGAAAGACCAGCAAAAAAAAGGAAAGTAAACTGAAAAGCAAGGGCCTTGGAAAACGATATACCCTAGAGAATGTTGTGCAATAAAAACTCTTGTAATCTATAGTTGTGTATCAATATGTGAAATATTCTCTCCTTGACTTTTTAAGCGATGTTTAAGCGATACATTTCCCGCGTCACCTTGTTTACAGGGTATATAACGATGCTTGCCTTTAAGCCGGATGTAGCAAACAGGAATTGCAATGTGAGCACTTTTATCTGCGTTTGCTGTCAACATTTAAGACTGTCTACGCTTTCCTGGAGTGTACTTAAGCAGTTATGTGTATCCTTCTTTTATCCTCCACCCGCTTTCTTGTTCTATCTCTCTCTGAGTGTCGCCCGCTTTTCCAATGATATAACTCCATGTTGTGCATTATACTTGCTGTTGCTTTACTTTTGTAATGTACTCGTAGGACTCCTTGTTATTGTTTACCTTACAACAAAAAACCCTTTACTCTGAAGTAAAAAGAGAATGTAAAAAACTGTAGCATATTTTTGTGCGCCCACAGTCCACAGAATGTTGGTTGGCTGGATGGTCGGCTGGTTGTTTGGGTCATCATCATCAACACTTGTCCTGGTTTGGGGTCACGTGTTCACAGCTTGTTTGTTTTATATGCCGGGGCTGTAGTGTTTGTCTTACTTAGAGTTTTTAGATTTACTTAAGTCGTTGATGACCATGACCAAATAAAGTTTCATTTTGTGCAAAGATTTACAACACTTGAGCGTGTGCGACAAGTTTTGAGTGCCCGAATGTCCAGTTTACCACAGCGTTTCACATATAACACATACACACCCACACACGCAGAGGCAGTTCAATAAAGCTAAAAAGGCTCTTTGGGCAACGCTGCGTATGCTCGATTTTTGCAAATTGCCTGTTCAATATTGTTTGCTTGGGACATGTTCTTAGCAAACAAAATAAATAGTAAAATTGTGTTTGCTGCAAGAGATTCAAATTTTGCAAGCCTCAAAACTTTAAATATAATAAATAAAATAAAGTAAATAAAAAATTTAATTGAGAATTAAATTTTTAAAGATTCATTTTGCAATTTCGCTTAAATATATTTCCTTGCTATTTGAATAATTAAATCTTGACGTGAGTGTAAGAATCTAAAAAAATGTTTTTACAGAACAAATAAATCTCCTTTTATTCTGTTAAAAAAACAAATACCTCACGTTTTTGCACAATATATTTCATGTGAGTTTTTCCCGTCAGCAATCACACACACACACACACACACACTAACATTAGCACCATGCTCCACATTTTTCGTGTTTCGATAACTTTTGCAGAAGTTACACGCTTCCTTGCTCCTCATGCCGCCTTTGCCCCTTGCTTTACAAACCAAAAAAAAAAGAACAAGTTTTACAGTTTAAATAAACTTGTTCCGCTTTGCCTGGACAATGCATCAGCGCAGCGGGGAATGCCGCAAGCTGCAGAACGTGTGGAGCATTGATATGCGCCCAAGGCACAAACAAACACACACACACAGTGCAGGAGGAGAAGTAGGGATTAGACGAAGCAAGTAACAACAACAACAACATCTACAAACCCATAACAGACGTCGACTCTGGAACGAACACAAACTGTATTGGCATTTGGCTCAAAACTTTTGGCTTTTAGCTGCAGGCTAGAGGGCTGGGAAGTGGGAAGAGTAAGGTCTGCGGGACTCGCACAACACATAAAACATATGCAGCGATATGGCCTCAAGCGAAATTGGCTTGTATTTGTTGTAGCACCCCGAAAATCGCAAACTTTTTGGCACAGTTCGTGCAGCTCTTTAATTCTGAAAAGCTTTTGTACGACAACATTTGAAAGGAAAGCAGGCAAACAAGTTGAATGAATTTGCAAGCAAAACTCGAAAAAAGTGTAAAAAGAAATCGATTAAAATCACTTTACTTGTTAGTTAGTTGATTCAATGAGAGACATTACATTGTAAAAGATTACCAAAACAAATTTTATAGAAACTTTTTTTTAATTAGGAAATAAATGTATGTTTTAGTCAAATTCAAACTGTATGCCTGAGAAAACTTGACAAAAGGTAAAAAAAAGAGCATAAAATACATTTATTTTCTGGTTAAGAGAACTATATTTAATCTCTCAATAAAGTCTTTGATTTCATTCTCTCGAAGCATTTTAATCAATCTCCGTTAAGTAGCACTTAAGTTTAACTTTCTCATTACTTATCTGGATTTCTTGTTCAAAATTTTCTTTTAAAAGCCGCATATTAATAACATTTCTTTTCTTTTCTGTACTTAGTATTTATTTACTTAGTATTCTGTTTGCGTCTTTGTCTGCGACTTATAATGAATATTAATTTAGCTAAAAACACCAAATAATATTTAAAAATGATGCCAGCCTAAATGGGAAAATTGTCTGTGTGACTCCTCCTTTCCTTTTTGAGTCGTTTATATTTTGTTGTTGGCACATTGGTTTTTTTTTGAGACGAACATTTGAAGTGGCAGGCTGAAGAGTGCCTTTGATTAATGAAGCGCAAAGTTAATGTAATTTTACAATTTTCATTTTAAGCTGATTGCGAGTTCACGTTGTAGTCGACCGATGATTTGCTTAACTTAAAGGCAAACAAAAAATCAAGCAAATCCAACAAAAAAAAAAAAAAAGAAGAAGGAAATAAAGATGAATAAACCGACTTACCGGGATTTATATGCTTTGGCAGCTTTTGGGTCGCATAATTAGAGAGGGAGATAGATAAAGAGAGAGAAAGAGAGACAAAATATAAGTTTAGTAATGGAATTCATAAATAAAAACTGTTTAAAATAGAACTCACTCTGATGACCTTAAAGCCCAAGCTCAGATTTGCCCCGACTTCAGCAACGAGACTATTACCAAATATACTCAGCAACGGCAGCAGTATAAGCATTTTCTGTAAAAGAACAAGAGATTGAGAGTGGGCGTGGTTAGTAATGGAGGGCAGGAGATTGGGCAACCGAATGAAAAATGTTTGCCCTCAAAAAGGTCGAGAACAGACAACAGGCAACCACAACCAGAACCAGTACCAAAGCCTCAGTCGCAGTCGTCGACTTTATTAAGGTCAATTCAATGTCTGGCATGGTATTTTTTCTTGGTTTTTTTTGTTTGGTTACGGCTAATGGGTACGTCTATATAACAAGGTCCTATGGCTAGCGTAGTGTATACAAGTTTGTATTTTGCATTTCCATTTGAATTCGCTTCGTGTTTTTCACGCCTGCAACCAAAACACCAGTCGACGCCGCCTTTATAATTTATTATTATTGTGCTTTTAAAAAGTTATCTTTTGTTTCTCGTCAACAAGAACTTGTCTTTGTTTCAGATATAAATGAGAATTGTAACAAAAGAAACTTTGTGAAAATGTTCTCGAAAGTAAAAAGATTTAAAAAAAAAAATATATATATATAATTCTGTCTTTAATTGCTTAAGCTCTCAACAACTTATACTTAAAGAAGTATATATATAAATAGATTCGAGTCATATGCTTATGGCTCTTTTTTAAGTTTTAAGGTTTTCACAGCATGCCACAAGCGTAGCGACATGTTGCACACTTATTTAACACAAAGGCGAAAAAACTCATTAAAAATATTTGGCAGTCATGCGCAAGAATTTTATAAAAGGTATTTAATTAAACTTTAATAAATAAATATGCCAGCTCGCGGCGCATTACAGTGTGAGAAATGAAAAAGCATAAAAGCATTAAAAACGTAAGTGTGCAGAGGAAGAAGAAGAAGAAGAAGGAAAGCAATGGAAAGTAACTTTCCCCTTAATGCGTCAGTTTTCAATTAACGATGCAATGTCGTGTGCCGCTAAGTGGATAAACAGAACGCTGAGGCAGTTAACAGATAGGCAAGTGGAGGCAAAGAAATCACACACTGAATGGACGTAGCAGTAACGGTTCGAGGCAACGCGCAGTGTATCTGTGTGCATCGCATTGAATGCTGCTTCATTAGGGTGCAGCCGAAGGAGCTTCATTTTGCCAGTCCTTGTCGTAATTATCGTAATTACAATGAGCGATGACGACAGCAATGGCTATAACGATGGCAACATTAATAAAAGCTAACGAGCCGAACACCAAGCATATACGAAAACAAAAACAATAACAACAACAAAAGTGCAACAGTGGCTGCAACAGTGGCTGCAACATTGTCATTGACACTTTTAATTGCACCTACACACAAAGAGGATCAACTTTTATATGCTCAACTCAAAATCATCCTACATATTATGCTACATGTTGGGGATAGTATGCTCACACACAAAAAGAAAATAAATAAGCAAGCAGGAGCTGAAAGATAACGACTGTAACAATGCAAAAAGCAATCATATATTTGAAAGTAATCGATCAATAAAGCTTTTAATTTAGGCAAGAAGTCAAAAGATCTGAATTATTTTCTTATACATCAACTTTACTTTTAATGAAAATATCTTTCCTAAGTACTAAACTGCAAACTGCTTGTTAGCTCTATCTACCTGTTTATAATTATGATGAAAAGGGAAATTCATCATGGCACTGTGAACAAGCGCACAACCTGTTTCACACTATCCGGAGACCCTGCAGCTAGCGAATGTGGCACAAGAATTGTGTGTCATTTAGAAAATAAAAACGGAATGCTTTCAAAAAAAAGCTGTCGACTCAAAAGGATGCGCAAAGAATAATAGTTCAGGAAGCTATACAGAAACTACTGTAAGTTCATTGAAGCTAAAGGATGCCAACAGATCAAAGTGTTAATATATGCAAAGAGAGAAAAAGAGATGAGAGAGGGACAAAGAAAAAGAGAGTGAGTGTGCGTTGCTTTTACAATGGCAATGTAAAACATGCATAATACAAGCATGATTATGGCTTAATATGAAAAAGAAAAAAAGTTGAAAAGCTGTAACGATAAAAAGATTCACATTTTATGGCCCATTTTTAAAGACCATCAAGTGATTAATGTCAGCCGAGAGCAAAGATCCTGACAATCTGGCTGTGTTTTAAAGCGTTTTTATTTTGAATGTCGGCATTTTTGAATACGTTTTTTGTGTTGTTAAGGAAAATTAATGACGAAGCATTTTGAATAAACACACAATTAATCTTGTTGTTATTCTATGATTGCGTCCTAATGGCAATGCATTAGCTACTAATAATTCCTTTTAAGATTTATGCTTACATTAGGATAGAGATGTTTTGGCCTATCATAGATAGATTGTTATGACAATGGTTTGTATAGATTTTGCATAATCTACTTGAAAGGTTTATTCGAACTACACCAAAAGTTAAGTTTGCTACAAATTTATGCAATGTGTGAAACAAATTGATAATAGACATGGGATGTTCACGCCTTATCTGGCAAACAGCAACAACTAAACCAACAATTGCTAAATCCACACTTGGCCTAAACCATTGTTAAGCACATGGCACTTAACCATGTCAAACGATGTCGATTTATTGCTCCCCACTTGATACTCGTTTGTTACTCAGCGATTCCTCTAAGCCCTGATCGGCTCTTAGTTTTAACGGCTTGGAGTTGGGCAGATACTATATTGATGGATTTCTGCTGTAGTTGTGTCATAGAGAGCATGCCACAAATCGTAATCGGAAACCCCCCAAAATCGCAAACCGGCAATGTTGACGCACTGTCATAAATAAAAACACTCGTGTATATTCATGTCGATGATGTTTTTTTGTTTATTTCTCTTTTCTGTCAGGCCCCCCTTGTTATTCATTTGTTTGCCTGCGGCAAATGTTCCACATACACAAATTGTATCACTTAATATTTGGATATTTTTCACTTCACTCACTTCTCCTCGTTCTCGTATAGTTTTCTTCTACTGCAATTTGGCCGTTTGTCTGTCTGTCTGCTGTTGAAGCTGTTTGCTTTGACGATGACTCTGCGGATTGTCGTCTGAGTATGTTGCTGTTGATTTGCGTGCTGTTGTTGAATAATTGATGGCATGACAATCTTTCGATGTGTCAGCATTGTCATTGACATCCTATTGCTCTATGAAATGTTGCTGCTGCTGTTATCAACCTCAGCGTGATGGCTGTTACTATCATTGTTGTTAACGGGCCGCTTCATATTTGCTCTGGCCGTATGTGTGTGCGTGGCACAATAAGCGTTGACGTTGCAGTATAATCTTGTTCGAAAACTCACGCCCAACATGACAACAACACTTATGAATGATAAGCAGTCAAACAATCAGGCTTAAATATGACACGAAATCAATAAAATAATGAACATAATAGAAATCACAAACAAAGGAAATCCAATTCCTTTCGCTTCGGCATTTAAGAAAGCAATTTGTCTCAATTTCAAGTTTATTTCATTGTCTGCGCTTTACAGAGCTTAGAGTTAAATCAACGCGAGCACATAAATTTTCTGTTCTGGTTAATTGAAATTCATTTGAGCAAATCAAATTAAGTCAAAAAGTACGCACATCCTGGCCATCTTACGTGCTGGCAAACACTTAAACGTCCTGGGGAGCAGCAACATCCGGCAAATGGCACAAAGTGATTCATTCATAACGATAAATTAAGACAAAAAGTGTAAACAGACAACGATTCGGCTGCGTCACAAAGCCAAACATTCACTTGCCTCCAGGGAGACAGTTTTATTCAAACTTTACGTGATACTCCCAAGGATGAGCGCATCCTTTCAGCATTCTGGCTGCCTGTCGCACACGTCCACATAAATGTCCTTAAGCGTGGCAACTGAGTCACATTGAGTTGGCCTGTACCCAGACCAAAAGAGATAGAGAGAATGCCTTGAGTGCTTGTGTGCATCACCTTAACAAAAACCCACATCAGTTTTCAGTTTAAAAAAAAAAAACTGAATAAGAGAAAAACTCAATTACTAAATATCAGCAGGATCGCAAATAAATAAATTAAGGATACAAATCAGCAGCCAGCAAGAGTTTGCCAAGTTTGTTTAAATCGAAATGAAATAGTGACACAGACGCTGCCATAAAACCAAAAGCAAATACAAAGCCAGCCAACCCAACATTTGCCACAGAAAAAGGTAAAAGGTTAAAACAAATATTTATGCAGCAGGAGCAGAGAAAAGAATATCACACCCACACACACACACATGCGATGTATGTAATTACCAGCTTTAGTCTCCAAGTACAGCTGCGCCTTGGCACTTAAACATGTATGTATGTGTGCGTGTGTGTAGGGGTGTATGCGAATGTAAGTTTGTATGATTGCAGCGTACGTGGCTTTATGCTTAAATAAACATTTGTCGTCGTGGCCATAGTCGTCCTTTTCGTCCTAGTCGTCCTCGTCTCTCTGTGTTTAGCTTACATAGCACCCAACGGCAGTCCGTTTGCCTGGTCAAAGCCAAATGGTTGATTGCATAAGTTGATGGTCAACACATGTCCAAGATATATACTGCCGATATGTATATATAGATATTGTATATTTTGAACGTCTACACACGTATGATGTGGCATACACAGTGTCTCTGGGGCAAACTGTTTTTTTTTTTTTTTTTTATAATAAGACTCACGTGTTGTTGGTAGTCGCTTCTAACGATGAGGATGTTGTTGTCTGTGCAGGTTGCATTGGCTGCTTCAAGGCTGCTGACACGGCGACTCCGCTGACTAGGTGACTACTTTGCTGGCAGCTATCTGTAACAGAAAGGAATAAAGAAAGAAAAAAAAGTTAACTTATATGTATTCCAGTGAGAGCGCAATGTGGCTGAGATTGCTTTTAAGATACTTAAACAGATATGGAGCTATAGATTCTAACACTCGAGATTGAACTAAATCAATAAGATGCAATTTGCGTGTAAATTGAATCTTTTAAAGAACTACGATGACATAAAGTAAAAGTAGTATGCAGTTTGTAAACAAATATAAAAATAAACAAACAAGTATTTGCATTTAAAAATACACAAATAAACTTCCTCTGCTCAACAAACTGACAAAAACTTACCCTTTCTACCCACTTTGCAACCAAAATTAAACCTATTTATTATTAAGTATATTTGCCAAAATGAGGTCACTGCGATAATTGCCATTGTTCCTGCAACACTTTGTGCCAACACTTTTAACGTTGTGCATTTCGCATTTTAATAAATCGATGCAAAAAAAAATTTGACAATGAACCTCGACATTTAGAATCTAATGCAGGGTTTGGAGAGAGGAGCACGTGCGCACCTGATCGACAAAATACCGAAAATTGCCATTGGAAAATGTCGTTGTGAATGCAACACACTGCAACATGCAATGTCATCTACTCGAACTGACAAACAAAAGGTCCTTGTGCGAAGGGCGAAGGGGAGTTTGTCATTAGCAGTGTCATATTCAAATAACATGACATAAAACAGTCATAATCGAAGGACCAACAAAAATGAAAACAAAATTTTTATTAAATTGTTTTTATTTCATCGTTTCTTTTTTTTTTCAAGGGTAATATGTTTGTTATCGTTTGTTATATTGCTTGTTATGTAATGTAATTTAAACACATCACAAACACAAACAACAGACAACACAAATATAATGTCATAAACGCCAAGGACACAATGGCAATTCCGCATAACATTACGGACAGACAAAACAAACGGCACAACAACAACAACAATGAAATGAGAGCGAGAAAGCGGATACGGTAAAAGCCAAAAAGTACGCGCTTGGCATAAATGATAAGCTACGGCTACGCAACGGGATGACAAAGCCGGTAGCGGGAAGATGTGCGCGGCCAAGGGCCAGACACGGACAAAAGGAGAGCGCCCACAATTTGTGCCTGTGTATGGGGGCTTGCTTGACTTTTGAATACTTAACAGGAGAATGAAATGTCAAAAGTGCGACGCAGGAGGCAAGCGTGTTCTGCTTGCTGCTCTCTGGCTGATGTTTTTTATACCGTTGTTGTTGTGTCCATGCCTAAGTGAACGCCATGGCGTGCCGTGCGCATTAAATCATAAAAAAAGAGCAGCAACACACATATATATTTATGATATATGTTAGTGGTACCCAGAGCGGCGTCTCCTGCAGGACATTTGGTTGGCCATTTTATGTTTACATAAATTTAAATTGACACAAATGTGCCAGGCATTGAATATCAACCATAACAAAAAACGAAGTGATAAACTACATAAATTATGACATGTGTGTCACACACACACACACACACACCGACGCACACCTTACACACTCACAAAGTATTTTTTTTATTTGTGTCAACTTTCCAGACATGCATACGTACATATGTCATCTATATGCGGGAGTTGAAAATTTATGTGAAAGTTCACAATTTGTTGCAGTTTGATATCGAGTACGCACTTATAATAACAACAGCAATTTTAATCAACAAAAACTTTGCCTAAAGCAAGTTTTTGGATAGACAACTTGGCAATTGTGGCATACAATTTCTATAGAGTTGCCTTCATCTCTACGCTTCCACTTTTGCTTGATTGTTTGTGCTTCTTTTGTTTTGCTGTTTCGGCTTTTTTCTTTGAGGGGGGCTATCGAACTGAATGAAAGTTGTTTCGTTACGCGCTCTTGAGCTTCAATCAATAGCAAAGTAGTAAAAAGACGTCAACAATAAAGTATGCGGCCAAGGCACTTTTAAGTCTAGCTATAATAAATCGACAACATGCAAAAGCTTAGGGAACAATCCAAAATTACCAAAAAGACAATCAGGCAAAGTGAACTGGTTAGTTGGTCAACTGCGTAGTGTAATTCATAAACAAAATATAATAAGAATATATATGAAAAATAATTCATGTACCACAAAATCAAGATTTTCTCTAGTAAAACATTTTCTTAAGTATAAGTGACCATTGACCACATAATATGTTTTGTGTTACGCTCAATCTTATCCAACTTATTCACACAAAACAAGCATTTAATGCGAACTCAGCGCGCTTTAGTCAGCTAAGAAGTTATCGCTCAATTCTCATGTTATTTGTGTGGACTCATTCGCTTAGGCGTTTCTATTAATTAAGCAAATTGAACAAGTTTAACAAGAAAGATTGAAAAGAAAGAGATAGAGAAAGAGATGGGAGCTCGTGAATAGCTTTCGTTGCATAACATGCGCATACTTGATTATTTGCAGTGCTTTCACTCTGCGCCACAAAGTAGGCAACATTAAATAAGATCGTAGAAAATGAACAAGAATCCTTGAAGCAAAGATATGCGTCAAGTGTTTTTGCCTGCTTAAAGCAACAACTTTTTGCTTTCGGTTAGACACACGAGCACGCTCAATTTGGTTAATAAACTTTGGGGCAATTTCTTGGTCTCCTGCTTGACCGCCCCCGATGCCAAACTCTGATAGCAAACGACCATTTATGTTTACTAATTGAAATCAAATTTAGTGAAATATACATAACTAATTAAGACCAACAACACAACACAACATTTTATGAGCTCTAACTTTGCTCTGGGCTCGAAAATTTATTTTACAGCTTAAACAATTGGAGAAAGTGTTGTGTTTAGAGGGGCATGTAGTTGGGGAGTGGGGTAACCGCTTGTTGTTTTGATTCGTTTATTGACTTTTCATGTTGCTGCCAATTATGCTGCGACATCGAAAACTCAACTACAATGGTGCAAAACTTTTGGCGTAATCTTAACGCGAAAATCTGTAAATTACACGCCACTGCGACAAGGACAAACTTTTCAGGAGGGAAAAGTGAAAGAGCGTTCATAAATTTCCCAAATATTTATACACGTAAATAGATTTTATGGCCTAATTGAAAATGTCGCCGCCGCAAGCTATCCAATACTTGTTTATTTCTATACAATTTGCATAAAATCATTGCAAATGACCGCCAAAAAAAGTTTGTTAAAAGCGTCGTCGCAAACCGCATGCTCATAACAATCATAAACATGGCTTCGCCATCATTGAATATGATGAAGGTCCTGCTAAAATCTGACACATAGCTTCAGGCAGCCATATTGTTTGGTTCGCTTTTGCTTCCACGTTTAACTGCTGGCCAAGCTAAAATCCGCTCATTTGTTAGACAACCAACTTTTTTTTGTTATGATATAATTTTGAGCTTTTTAGCTGAACTCGAACTTCCTGAAACTTTGTGTGACTTGAATTAAAACTTTTGTTGTTACCATGTGGCTCTCGAAAAAAAAAATAATAATCGAAAATGTTTCTAAAGTTTAAAAAAAGGCCAAAAGTTAGGTTAACATTGAACTTAAGGAATGTGTGAAAAATGATTGAAAATATCAAGCATTACTATTACGATTAAGTTACTAGTTTTATTGTCTTATCATAGACTTTTACGTAAATGAAAAGAAAGAAGGGAGGAAGAGGCTGGATGAATTGACAAGTCCTGCCTCTAATTAGCTTTTGAAATGGAGGAGGAATATTGTTATAAAATTATGGCAATGTGTTTTGATTGAAAATTCAAAACAAACATTAAAGAGATTTCGTATATTTATAAGCCCCATTACAAGCCAATTTTGTATTAAAAGTTTTTCCCATTAAACATGTTCATAACTCAAAACATAAAAAAAATTATTCAATTTAGTATATTATAAAGCATCACGAAGCATGCGATTATATTTACTGAGTCTTACAAATTGCTGATTAATTAACTCTTTGTTGTTGCGGCTGTTGTTGGTATTGTTGTTGTTGGTTTTGCACCAACTAAACTTTCAGTTGCAAAACTTTTGCCATGCTTCGCGAGCATTTTTCAACGCTCTAAACGCTATCCACTTAAAGCAACAGCGTCGCGGGCATTTAATGTGCTTACATTCATTTAATTTTAAATCTCTGATAAAGTGTCGGCTGCTTTAAGTTCTCTTTCGTGCTTTGTCTTGGGCGCGCAGCCCAACTCAACTGTAAATCCTCCCCGCTGCCGCTTCCTCTTACTGAGCATTTCACTTTATGGGGGCGACATAAAAAGCAAAGTTGTCGCCGTGTCGCAAACGCAATTCTTTAGCACTCTGGGTTCTTGCCGTTTCTTTTGGGCCATTTTTTTTCCTTACTTTTCATTCTTTTGGTTTTTTTTTGTTGCGTGCTTCCTGTTTTGTACGCGTTTTCTAGATTACTTTTATAAGTGAATTTGTTGCGGTTTTCCGCAAAATTTACAAGTACGTGAGAAAATTAGTGCTAAGCTTGCTGGGGTTCGACTTCTGTGGCATATTCCGCTGAGCCGCTTGTTGCTCTCCGGCTTGCTCTTTGGCAGTTTTTCAGCTTTATGTTTACCTAAAGTTAAACTCGGCGTATGCTTAACTTGCCCAGCAACATTCGGGGCATTACTGATACGCCCCATACGGCGCGGTTGCAGCCCAAAATGCGCACAACGAAGTGCAAAACAAAAGAAAATTAGCAAATTCAGCCAATTTAACGCCAACTGTGCGACTAGATATAAAAGATACATAAATGTATGTTTCCTCTTTATTATCGTTTTTGTTGTTTTTTTTTTTTTTGTGCTTAACGCGCTGACGACATGAAAATAAATTCGATGTCTGACTTGAGAATAAAGTTTCATTCTCACTCTCTAACTTTCTCTCATTCTCACTTTGTCTCTTGCCAGACAAAGTTTTTGGTGTCGTTTCCCACCCGCTGCTTTACTCGTTTTGGCTGTTTCTTTTTTCTTCCTTTTGACTGGGCGACGTTGCGAGTGCGGTTAGTCTGTATTTGCAGAATTGTTTGTTTCACGCTTTGTTTGTTGAGATTAGCTGGCAGCACGAAATGCTGAAACCCAGTCAGCCCGCCAGCCCGTCACTCTCTCTCACTCGCTGGCTTTTGCCAGACATACGCTGTGCTTTTGGCAACGCACGAAATGGAAGTGTGCAACTAACTCTACTTTATTTGCGGCAACTTATGCCACACCACGTCACTACACTTGGTTAGCGATTCTCTATGCAGACAGACAGGAAAAAAAAAGCTCAACCTGCTTAC
Source organism: Scaptomyza flava (assembly GCA_030179655.1). Taxonomy (NCBI): domain Eukaryota; kingdom Metazoa; phylum Arthropoda; class Insecta; order Diptera; family Drosophilidae; genus Scaptomyza; species Scaptomyza flava. Next base: position 11,453,754 of record JARNME010000404.1, read on the forward strand.
CATGCAGCTTGTCACGTGATATAGAAGAGACTTTTTAAAGTGTAAAGTTAAAGCTAAGCATAAGAAATATTCCAATAAATATTTCCATGTACTTAATTTCAATCTTTACAACCATATATAAACAAGCTTTTATAAATTAATAAAAAGAGCATTTTAGCTTCGTTTCAAATGCAATATTTACCCTGCTGTGTATTTGCAGCTGTTTTTCGCAGAAAGTTTGCACGTGAAAATTGCGTTCGTCTTCTTGCTATGTGGCCAAAAATTTGTTGGCATGTGGGAAATTGATGCTGCTTGTGAAGTTTTTGGCTTTTTGAACTGACATCAATGAGTTGCATGCGTTGCTGACGCTAACGTTCTCAGCGAAAAACTAAAAAAATGATTGTAATTGTGAATTGTATCTGGTCCCTTCGAGCCAGCAGCTCAGAGAGTATATGCCAAAGAAGTAGCTCAAGATTCTTAACGTCAAACTTTAGCCACAATTTCATATGCTTCACCCTGCTGTTTGTGGTAACAGTAATTGTATTTTTCTTTGCGTACTTTTTACGAGTGATTTCCTTTAGACAAGAGCTAGTTTGTTGTGAATTGTAATGGGAATTAATGTCAAATAGCATCTCTGTTGCTTAAAACCTGACTCTTAACCAAAAAAAAAAGGTTTATTACAATGCAGCGTTATGTACTAAAAAATCTAGTAAGTTGAGTTATTTTATGTATTATCATTAATTTTTAGCATGCAGTGTGAACAACTTGTGTGGCAGGCACTCTATGCTTTTATTTTGCTCGGCTGTCTCTCTAGGTGAGCATAGTCAAAGTTAATTTAGTTGGCTGTGCCAGCTGAGGCTTTATATCGATTGCATTTCCAGCCGACTGCCCCGCAACGAGAGGGGGCAAAATACTCTCACAGGATTCATGGCCCACATGTGCCATGCAAATTTCAGTGCAGGCAAACACATAGAAAGAGGGAGAGCGAGCGGAAAGTGAAAGTAAGATAGAAAGAGAGAGAGAGAGAGTGGGGAAATGTTTTCTCACTTAATTAGCAAGTAAGTTTATTTATAATTCACCGCCGCATGTCAGCCTAATGAATCACAAGTTTCCTTTTTGTTTTGGCAGATATTTTAATTTTTAATTAGTATTCAAAGGCAAAACAACTACAACAGCGCAGAGCTATTCTCAGTTTGGACGAATTTATATGACCTTGAGTCGAGCATTTGTTGTTGTTGTTGTTAGTGTGGCTTTAGTTTTTTGTTCACCAACTAGGACATGCGTCACAGGTGCATACATACACGCCATTTATAATGGTAAAAATGTGCAAAGGATATCAAAAGGATTCACACACACAGACACACATCATTAAACCAGTCGGCTCCACTGTCAGATCATTTCTCAGCATAAGTAGCATGCCGCAACTACTAACCCCTAAATGACAGTTTTCAACATGGGCGACGAAGTTCATCAGCGTTGATGATGATGATGATTATAGTAGAGAGCTGGTGTCATTTGTTTTGGGTTTCGACTTTGGGATACTTAACATGTTTTCTGTGGTCTTTACACTTCAGTTCAAGTTGGCTGCGTTTTAGTCAGTTTTCTGCACAATTAAGTTGTGCTATTTTGGTTTTACTTTATGTTAACAAGTTGTTGAAACATAAAATCTGACAGTGAATTTAAAGCGAAGCTAGAAAATGGTTGACTTTATTGACACACTTTAAAATTACAAAAACGATTCGCTCTAACGTTTACAGCAAATTGCATTACCAAAAATAATAAATCGATAATAATCCTCGTTTTTTTTTTTTATTGGTATAAATGACATTATTGACAGTTAGTGACATTTGAGGGCGTCGCCGTTCAGTTCAGTTCGACTGTAAAATTTTATGACATAATTCAATTCATTTTCTGTAAATTCATTTAACAACATTCTTCAAGGGATAAATTCGCGGCTGCCACAATTGATTTTTGGCTGCTTCTTCCGCTTATTTCTTTTATCCTTTATCTTCTTTCGTTTCTGCATTGTTAATTCAAATGATTTTCGCATCAATGGCAGCACAAATTACAAGTATTATTAACCCAACAACGGGAAGTACAATATCCAATTGAAAAGAAAGTCAAAAGAAATATTTCGATTCTGGGATATGAAAACGCCAATAAATCGCCTTACTCAGAAGATAATCATAATAATGTTGAAAAATATGTGATAATACGCTTTACTTAAGGCAATTTAAAGACGGTATTTATTTTGGGAACACAGACAGCTTAAAAACTCAGCCATGTGTGGATTGTAATCAAAAAGATAATACAGTCTTAAATCTTAAATTAATGTAAGACAACTAACCTTTTGTAATATTTTTCTCGTTTTGTTTATTTTATTTGCATTTTATGCCGTTTCATTTATTTCTTTATAGTACGCCAGTTATCGTTTACCTGGCTGCTGTTCCATGTACTTTCTTTCCGTTTAAATTGCTTGCCATAAATTTTTTGGCAGCACTGAATGGCGTCATCGTGCAGCACATGATTAAATCGAGCTGGCACACGCATAACAGTGGTAACAGACACCGTCAGGCAATATATACGTATAGCAGAAGCAGCTGCAATTCAACTAAAAAGATAGACAGCGGAGCAAAATTGAGCCTTCAAATAAACATGCCTATGGGCGCATACAAACGCACACTCAATCGCTACGAACACACACGCCTTGAGCCAAAAAAAATAAAGTAAAATATAAAAAAGGCAAATTTGCGGAAATTCTGATTTTTCGCCTGAGTTGGCAGGACCGTGAGCCACTCTGGCAGCCAGCCAGTCAGGCTGTTAGTCAGGCTAAGTAGTTTAAGTCAGACATCGAATTCAAATTAACTGCAGCGTACGTTTTTGGGTGGTGCCCAAAAACGCTGTTACGTGTGTCGCAACTCAACCGGAAAAGTTGCAAGACGTAAAAGTGTGTAACTTAAGTAAATTTTGAAGTAAGATGGCGGCTACGTGTCTTGTATGTATGCAATTGTTGTAACTTTTCGTCATCAGCTCGACAAATTTTGTATGTACATCGCAAGGCAGAAGTCCTGGCTAAATATCAAACTCTGGCATAAAAGCCTCCTTTAATAGCTACGTTGAAAGGATGCCACAAGTGCTCATGTTTTGTAATCACAAATTTTAAGGTCTGTTGCGTAAGCGAGGAAGCTTGACTCATAAGCAAAACAAGACATAAATTGTTATTGTCAAAAAAATGCTTAAATCCGTTTGCACTTTAATATTCAAGTCTATATTTAGGGCTCCCAAATTTAGATTTTGGTTGTGTCAATAGTTTTGCTTCTGACCTTTATTAATTATGTATAGACCCCAAACTTGTTACCTAATTCCAATGACATGTTAAGCATTGGCATGCATTATGTATAAAAAAAAATATACTCAACTATTAACACACTAAACGCGTTGCTCCCACACACAATGGCATAAATCAAAATATGGCTTCATAAAATATTTATGCCTGTGCGCTTTCACAAGCCGCCACACACAAGCCGCACATGCCGCAGGCTCGAGTGGCAGGCCACAACAACAATAACAATGGCAAGTAATAACGCATATTGTTAAATAAAAATGACCTAACATTTGTATTCGGTCGGAAAACGGAAATGTCTAACACTAAAAGTGGTAAAGAGCGGAAAAGAAAAAAAGGGCATTTTTACCACTACGCAACTGGTTTACAATTTGTTGCTGTTGTGTTTTTGTGGGTAACCAAAGGAAGAAAAAAAATTTAAGCTGATGAGGGAAACATAAATATATAAATGCGTGTGAGCTGCCAAGTGCCGATACAAAAAGGCAGGAAACTTAGTTTTTTCTTTAAACCAGAAAAATAACACAAAGTCCAACTTCTTGCCCTTTTCAAAAGAACAAAGATCCCATGTGTGCAAACAAATTAAAAGTTGGTCATAAAAAAATAATCATATTGTGGCCTGAGTAAACAACAGCAACAAACAAAGTGATGTAAAATTGATAAAACGACATGAGACACAACGAACGAGAGAAAAAAAAAACAACAACAAGAATGTGTATAGGAATGCGCATTTGTGGCCTGCGGCTTAAGTGCCAACACTTGAGTAGCAAGCCAGGCGCCAACCACACCCACACACACACACACACACACACACAACGCACACACACAACGCACAACATCAAGAAATGTCTAGCGATTTTCTTTGCGCATTAAAAGGAACTTCCAAGTCATTAACCCGTTTATGATGCTTAACTTGGCTAAGACCTGGTCAAGCCGCCAGTCCACCACAACAAAGCGGCAATAAAACGACTCATACACACACACACACACACACCCGCTTCTGGGCATTGGCTAACTTAAAGCGTGTAACGGCTCATTTATTGCACGCTCTTAAATTTCTTTTCCCCTGAAAGTGCTACGATATGTTATTAAAAAGAATGCCTATAAAGACACTGTACGCTCGCGATATGGTTAATCCTTAACTGGTCAGGACTTAAAAACATGATGGCGCATCGTGAACCTGTAAACCAACAAATAGCACTTTGCCAATTATATTGATAAAGCGGCGAATGCGTTGAGCGGATACTGAAAACAAAAGCGGCTGCCACAAAAGCAGCTTTATACATTTTGATGGCATCACATGCGTCTTTAAGCATTTTGGCCTTAATAATATATGCATCTATACTTTTATGTATCTTAGGTTAGATTCAATTTTGTTTTGAAGCCACAAAGACAACCGCAAAGGCAAAGATTTAAAAGATCAAAAAGAAGCCATTGCTTGGCTTACATATCCAATGTTGGTAAAGTAATATCATCAAATAAAAACAGGTTTCATATATATTTTTAGATCTATCGATTTGTCAATATTTTATTGTACGATTTTCTGCCTATGCCATGTGAGCATTCACAAGAAGACAAAATAAAACCTAGTACCATACGCCTTTTTAAAATATAACAACAACTTTACGGCTTATGCGGCTTATGTGGTTTCTGCTATGTCTCGGCCCACCGTGGAGCAAGTGGGTGACTCTTACATTACTTTTTCGAAACTTAGCGTTAAGCCCATCCGATCATATCTTGTATTGCCTTATGCATTAAGAGTTAACCCTTCAAGCTTCTTGCTTTACATCCCACACAATTTAATACTTTTTGTTTTTAAATCACAAGACTTTCTGTCCAAAAAATGTGCCAATTTTGTACAGAGTGGCTACTGTAAGCTGCGACGCTTGGTTGCGCTTATCCCAAACGTCTGGCCCAATGTGACTGAGGCTTTGTTGGCCAAACAAACAGCACACACAACCACAAACATACAAATACATGTGTATGTGTACGCCTACTGAGACATACCCATATCCACAACGGCACACTCATATTATGCTAATATTATCTCTTGCCAGTGTTTTGTGGGTTAAGGACAGTTTTATGCATCCACACACACACACACAGGCTCATAAACTTCTCACGCATGTGATTTCACTTGGACATCTGCGTTAGTTGTGCATGTGTGTGTGTGCCTGTTTGTGTGCATAGTTGTGTATGTGTGTGAGCATGTTAAATAAGCGTAATGCCGCCATTATTGGACGTATTACAAACAAAATGAAAGTGTGCACACGCACACACTGAAGCCACGACACTGTGTAAGCATGTGTGTAAATATTAGTGTTTTTGGCCATTTGGCTTCCGCCTCTTATGCATTTGACATGTGGCGGCTACTTTGGTCGCCAGCAGTAGCCAAATGTGCCCAGCAGTCGCTTGGTTTGCAACTTAAAATTCAACACTGCACAAAGCAAAGCCAGGTGCAGCTAATTAACAACCTTAATCAGTATGCAAGTCAAGCTTGATTGCATATAAATTTAATAAACTGTTTGTGTTATGAATAATTAGAAGATTTTATAAGAAGGCTTAAAGATTTGAGTAAGGCTACAAATGCTCTGTTTATAAGCTAACTGCAAGAGTTTTCTTTCGAGTAGTAGAATACTTTACCATATAAATATCTGTATTTACTATGTGAAACACTGTATTTTCATGCAGTTTTGTGCTTTTGAGAGCATATCTGTAGATTTGAATACGAATTGACTTGCCTCGAGCTCTTACTTTATCTATGCCAAATGCAAATGAAGTGGAAGTGCCTCAAAAATTGAGAGGATTGCTACCTTATCTTTTGTCGTTACCAAAGCCACAATTACCGGAATCAAGCATCGATTTTCATACGCAAAACTGAAAGGCAATTTCCTCAAATGTAAATAAAAAGGGTAAGCTCCTGAATGTGTAGCATGGTCTCAACAAAAACAACAGTAAATACTTTCAACTTACACTAAACATCCGACAAAATCATGAAGCCTAAAACTAGTTGTCCCAAAAACAAGACCAACACAATCCTGATTGAGAGACTTGCTACTATGGGGTCGATTCTTTGCCTTACGTTTTACAATTTATTACAAATATTTTCATGTGTAAGTATAATCGATTTGAAATATTGTTGCACAGGTCACGGATCGTTGGCATATAGAATAAGAGTTATGCGCATTAGAGCGTCGCAAAGCAGCGTCTGTCACACAAGTGGGACTCGCGTATACGCGTTGTCGATTAAAAAGAGAGAGCAAGTAATTACTGGACGTCATTATCTTATGTTTTCACAATGTCGGAAGTTGGGGCACAGTCAGTAGCTACAGCAACTGAAATTGCCTTTGCAACGGCAACATAAATGAAAGTATAAATCATAATTTAGGCAAATCTCCAGAGATGAGCTCTCAACGTTCACTGATGGTTGCGGGTTTTTCTTTTACTTCCTGCTTAGAGTTTTTTTTTTTTTTTTTTGGCTTGCCAGCAAGTAGTATAATGCTCGTTGTCTATATGTATGTATATAATCCCTGCAAGCGAAACAAAACACAAGCATTTGGGACGGCTCCAAAAAGTCATGTGAGTGTGTGAGTGTGTGTGTATGAGGCATGTCTTAGACGAGCCATAATTTATGCGCTTCGTCGCCTTTCGTCTACTTCAAGTGATTTGCTGCTAGCTCTGCATTGAATCCCCGCTTACACCGTCTCCACTTCACTTTACCTCAAGCTCAATTTATTTTGCGCATACAAAATATGTGCACATTTTTTGGCTTTGGATTTTTCAATGTGAATTTATTGCGATATGCACAGTTCAAGGAGTTTGAGTTAGAAGTCAGAGACACAAAGTTCTATTGTAAATCGGAATTTGACGCAAAGTCATGTAATATATCAGATCTGCTCAAAAAAAAAAAAAGCAATAAGAAGAAACGATAAGAAATATTTTCAGTGAGCTGTTATGTGTGCATTTCACAGTTGTTGAATTTTACTCAAACATATAAGCTTATCGTTGTGTAAATGTAAATATTAGTAACTTTTAGGGCCTTTGGATTGCAGGAAAAATTTCTTATCGATAGAAATTGCAAAATATGGATTACTTTTTTCTTGCTAATGTTAACAAATATAAATTTCATGTTAATTGCAAACTTCTCTTTCAAACTTTCATATTTGCCAAGTAATCTATCAATTGTCGTTATTTCAACACTTTCCTGAATATTACCATCCACGTTCATGATTAAACTTCATATATGCGTATCACATATGCTGTTTTCCCATAATCTCCGTTTCGTCTAACAATTTTAATAAAATATTTACACACAAACACATGCGCAAATATGATTATGGAATATAAAAAAAAACGTTGCCTGCCGTGCGGCGCTGGTGGCTTGAAGCGCATGAAATGAAACTATTTCTATTTTCACTTGACGCTGCCACGTCGATTGCCAAAGCACTTGACAAGTAATTTGCGTCGGCTGACGCTAAGCAACGCAAAACAATGCCAAAGCTTACAAACAACAAACCCTCCTTCTCTCCTACCACTACCATTCACTCACTCCTGACCCAGTACCGGAATTGTTGGCTAGGTATACATTTTACTGCTTTGACTTCCTCTCGCCAAAAGTTGTGCGTTCCTATATTTTTTTGCGCAGATTTATTTAGCAAACAACTTTTTTTTTTGCCGAACATATGTCGGCACATTTAAGATTTATACTTTTGGTTTTTTTTTTTTTTTTGTACCTTTTTACTACAAAAAGAATAACACACAAAAATGTTGTTTGCTTAGTGGGTACCCTGTTCAGTGTTTTCCATACATGTATATAGAACAGGAGCATGCATATAATGGATGCAATGCTTTTCATGGGTAGCTGCATTTCAGAGTGTTTATTTTGGGGGCTTTAATTGTTCGAACAAGCAGCGTTGGGGTGAAACTCGTGGGAATTGTTCTTAATTGAAAAGCGCTTTGAATGCCAGCGAATGGACAAATTAAAGAAATTCATGAAATTAGCTGCCAAAATGTACAGAACAAGAGTAAGCCGAGGGAAGTCCTTAACTTGGCTTAATGTTAGGAGTGTGTTTAATAATGAAAGTCTGACAGCAGCTCAGTACATTTTTTTGAGTTAATTTTAATTTTTAGAGCTTAAAGATTTAAACTCAAAAGCAACCGACAGAATATTAAGCAGTAAGCACTCCCTTTAAGTAGGTTGTACGCAAAAGTCATTTTCCCTTACAAATAATGTTGCCACATGTCAAAAAGTATATTTAATTGTTTCCAAGTGTTGGCTTAAAATTTAAAAGCCAACCCTTTAAATGTTCTTTTGTTATGAAATGACTGTCGACATTTCAATCCAAGGGTTAAGTAAAATGCGGCGTTAAAGCGTTCATCATGTGACTCAGCAAGCATAAAATACACAATTCATAAACAGAATAAAACGCCTTAAACACTAACAATGGACCAGCAAAGATGAAGGCCAGAAAAAAAGCGTTAAAAATTGTTAAAAGCAAAAAAAAAAAAAAAGTGGCGTCTTTTCGTTGCTACGTTGGTCGCTGAGTTCATAGTTTTTTCCCTTTCTCTTTTTACTTAAATTAAGCAAAATGTTACGGGCTTACACACACACACACACGTACTGAACAAGTAAATTTTCCGCACAATAAAATTGTTCACACTTGTTATGCACAATATTTTGTCCAGCATGCGTGTGAAACTTAAAGCGAGGCATGCAAGTTAGCCTTCAATATCGTGCAAAATAACTGAAACAAAAAGGCACTGCAACTTTGACCCTAGCCCTTTAATTAAAATCGAGTTTAAACGCTTTACTGGTTAATACACAAAAGCGGAATGTATAAGGCCTTGAGTTAAACCTACAAACACACTTTGTTGACAGAAGCCTGCGTCTGGTGTGTGGTTGGTGGGTGAATGGCACTCAGGCTGCTTGTCAGTGACACAGCGATAAGCAAATATGCCATGCCCATCATCAGGCATCAACATCAAAGTCATTTCCCTGGCTGCATATTAAAAATTGTGTGTGTACTCGAATATTGCTTGTGAGTTGGCAGCAATATGCTAGGCAAGGATAAGTATTTCCAGAGAATTTCATGTATGCATCAGCAGAAATCGGGCTTCAACTGATGATCAGTATAATAAATACTACTTGACATGAACAGCAACAAGAACAACTTTTAAATACATTAATAAAAAAAACTGTCAAGCTTGTTTTAATAGGGAAGCCATGGGACCCCAAGTTTTGTGACATAACGTCGAATCACTAAGCTACTGTGGTCAGAGAATCTAGTCAATTGCGCATCGTCAATGTAGGCTTACATCATCTGTTCTCCTAGGTGCTGTTTAAATTTATAACGATATTATTCTTTTAAGCACTATACTTTCAACTATGTTTTTCATTATGATTGCTATAAATATTTAAAATAAAATTTCTATGCAACATTTTACCATACAAAATTTATAGTTACTTAGCAACCGAGCACGTCTCTAAATCTTTTCACTGGGCGCGAGCACGTACAAAATCTTTAAGGAAAAAATATATATCGCATTTTGTTTGCGCATCGTCAGCAGCACACAGAAAGTCCCTGGCTATAAGTTAGACGCAAGAAAGTATGCTATACGCAAATGAAATATAAAAAAAGGAAAATGGCGGCAGCTAATGTGGGAGCAGACATTGGAAATGTCAGCAGGTGACAGAGCCTTAGAATGTTGCATGCCCCAAAGCTGCCATGGAATGGCACTCTCAAGGCATTTGTCAGCCAGCTGCCGGCGGCATTTCGTGCCATAAATGACTGTGCATTGTTGCAGCTGCCAAAAGAGATAGAGAGAGCAACTACTCTTGCAACTTAGCAGCTGAACATGTCACGCAATGGCATCACGACAATGAGTCAGCGGGATTTAGCAGTGGTGTCTTTAAGACACCACATGCCTCTGCACTGTTGCATCTGAGAAGTTTTGTTTTTTCTGCTGCTTTGATTTTGAATAGCTCACTTACGAGATGTAATGCTATGCAAATTTAAATTGCCATCTAAATGGCGTCTAAAAAGATGCCATCTTTCTTTTTACCCCAAGCTGGCGATTACAGGATTATAACGCAAGCAATACAATAAGTTACAAAGTAGGCCTGGCACAAAACCCGCAACAAAGTAAACTCTCTACACATTTTTACCAGTAAGAAATTATAGTTATGCCTTAAGAACTTGCGACTGCGAATAATATATTGATAATTAGAACAAACATTATTTACATTAATTTATTTCGGTATTACTTGTTATTTTACTCAGCTAATATACCCCATAAGTTAAGACGCATTCTATTAACAACCAATTAAATAGCGAGTCACATGTAACTTTATTTATTGACTCGACTGGCAGCTGAAGGAGTCCTTACCTTCCTGCTCTCCCTCTCGTTCTCTCTCTTGCAACACATTTATTAGCTTATGACTTTCACTAAGCTTTCACTTCGCTTATTTACGCACTTTCCCATACACACGCACACACACACCCAACATCTCCATTCCGCCTGGCCGCTATGTTTGTGTTAATTGTATTAAATTTCAATGAACGTGTGCGTCAAACATTATGAATCGCAAGAACTTTAACACTTTGACTTGGGTCGCGTTTAGCAATTATAATTTTCGTTGGGAAATGGGAAAATCTGCAAAGGCGTCACACAACTTTCACATGGGTCTAATGCTACCTAAACCCTTTTATTGCGTTTGAAGCGGACGAAATTAAAAAAAAAAAAAAAAACAGTTGGTGTTTTATTATTTTTATTGGTCTTTCTTTGCTACACATTGCAATTTGGTTGGTAATAAATTTTTGGCAAGACAGGAAAATGAAAAGCAAAGCGCCAAGCAAAAGAAAATATTTAAATTTTTTGATCGCATAGCTCTCTGTTTCTGGGTGGCAAGGCAAAAGAATAAAAAAATCAGCTTAAATGTACTTCCGTCATAAAAAAAAAAAAAAACATTAATGCAGAGCATCGCTTTGCATGCCTCCTTTCGTGTGTGTGTGTGTGTGTGTGTGTGTGTGTGTGTACGTTGGTGTTGGTTAACTCACGTAACGCGACGAGCAAGAAAAACCTTTTTATAAATGTTGCTGCGTTGCTTCCGCAAAATAATAAAACAAAGCCCACGACAGCCAACCAACATGCAGATGCCAAAAAAAGAGAGAAAGTCAGCCGACAAGGAATACTCTTACTCAAACAAAAACGAATTAATAAATGATATCAAAGCAGCGTACAACAGGGTCGTAAAGTCAATTGCATTTGTTTCTGATAAAAATTAATTCATTTTTTACACACGCTGCACAGAATAATAAATTTTTAATTCAAAACTTAACATCTTTATTTATGTAAATTGCCGTTGCATGTTTTTTTAAACTAATTTAATGCGGCATTGTAATATCTTGTATCTGGTTAATTTATTCATTATTTCTTTTGTAGAGTAAAAAAAAAAAACTGACAGTTTTTTAATGAATATAAATACGTTAAACTTTTAATTAAAGCAAGTAATAAATCCTTGTTAAAGTATTTAAATAACAAGTGCAATAATTGGCTGAAAAAATGTTAAAGTGCTTTTTGTTGAAATCACAGTTTTAAATCAACTTTTTGGTCATTTATTTACCTTATACTTTATTGGGCTCGAATCAAAGAATTTAAGACTGCGTCCTTGTTGCATTCATCGCGTGCCACGTTCTCGTTAAACCCCACTCTTTTTCTCTATTGTTGCACGTTCATTAGGGCTAACTCCACTTGTGTGCTATGCCGTTTTTCTATTTGGATTGTTATATTTCATATGGATGCTCAAACACACACATCAATTAACCTAGTTGTTGCCAAGCAGCGACAACAATCGCAGAAAAACAGTTGCCAAAGGAATGAGCCAAGTTAATTTGCTTGGAATTTTTGTTGTGTTTTGTTAAGGGCCAGCTAAGAATGCTGTAGTTAAGTATTTCTTACACACACACCCAAAAGCACACTCAGAAATACACACAGAAGCACAATCACATGCTCTTAACACTTTAACCGGCTTTTTTCGCTACTTGCGCCAAAATCCAATAAGCGCCAACTGTCGACTTAAACCAAGACAACGAATATGACAAATACGCCGCGTGGTCGCTGCAGAAAGAAAGACCGTCCAGCATGCACGAATGCCAACAACGAACTGAAAGTCGAAACGCAACGCGTCTGCCACAGTTCGGTTCGTCTAACTAACTTGGCCAATAAGTGCCATCGGCGCATGCGTCACTTTTACTCAATGAAAAGCTTCGTGGCAAGCACTTCATGCCAACTTAATACCGAAAAAACGCAAAAAAGAAGAAGCGCTGCATGCTGCCAGTTGGCACTTTTCGGAGTGGTCTGTTGATATCATTGTTGTTGCTGTTGTTGTTGTTGTTGTTGTCATTGCTGTTGTCGTTGTCAGTGGCAACATAATCATTGGCGCGTGTTGCTCACTTGTAGGCAGACAAACGGCCAGACTGCCACAAAGACTGCCTGACAGACAAATGAACACACATACGCACAGCACAACAAAAACAAAAGACTTTTAACAAATCGCGCAACGTCATGTCAACAAGACAATCAGGCAAATGCCGCACAACGCCCACTTTACGCCCCGCTCTGCGTCTCCACTCTTTATATTCCTGACCAGCAACACCCCCCGCAAGCCAGCGTCAATTGTCTGGAGGGATTAAGTTGTATATTTTTTTCTGTTTTTGTTTTTTGTTTAATTTCCTTTATCATTGTTGTTGCTCAAAGTGTATCTCGTTATCCCTTCAATTGTCATTGGCTTGTTGCGCCTCCTGCTAGGCTTCTTCCTATCCTTCTTCTTCGATGCTTTATCGTATGCATGTGTAGTATACTATATATATGCTCAGAAGATGGGCAGGTAAATCTATTGTAATCGCCGGTTAATGTTAACTTGACATGCTCAGCGAGTAGATTTTATTCCCAGCTGCTTTTTGTACTTTATACTTGACAAATAAATTGTGTACGAGTAAGAAATGTAGATGTCGGAAGAATATTCAAATGAATATCTTCAATAAACTGTAATAGATACCAGACCTTAAGTCTTCATTCACTGTTTAAATGCAGTCAGCATAAATAAGCCAAAAATTATAGTTTTATTTTTTAATGAAATGCTTTTTAGCAACTGATTTACAAATTAAAATGCCAAATGCTTTTATTTATGAAATTTGTTGAAGCACAGCTAAGCATTTGCATTTGTGCACTTATCAGGCAACTTTACTTAGCCAAATTACATTGAATCAATAGCCGAAATAACCAGAAAGCGAGTTAAGTCAGAATCAAAAACATACTTTGCGGTCTTTTGTAAACAAAATTTGTGGTTATCAGCATGTTTGCAAACAAAATAAATTATGCAAAAATACACACACATAGCCACTTGTTGTTCCGTTTTGGGTCAATAAAACATATTTTGTTGTAGCACAATAGCATTATGGTTTATTATGCGTTTTATTTATTATGATAATCGGCTAGCTTAAAATTTCATTTAAAACTTTTGCTCAGATATCTTCTTTTTTCTTTTCCTTAGGTTTGGGTCTGATGAAATAAGAACAACGAATACACAATTTGCAATTTACAATGTACATTTATGTAGCATTAGTTTGCGGCAAAGCAGAATCTTATAAATAAGCAATCTCTGCCTGTTGGGCAAACCACACAATTCACTTTGCTTCTGTAGTATAGTTAACCCAGCACAGAATAGAAGAGAAAACTGTTGCATGCTCTCGGTAAGCCGTGGACATGTTTTTTAATCCCTTTTAAATTGATATTGTAATTGGTTTTCTGTGTGTAGTTATGAATATCAATATGTCAGCATGGGCTTTAACCCAAAAACTGGGTCTGTGAGTAAATATGATTGTGTCCGTGCGGCTGTGGAAATCTAAGTAAACGAATCCATATTGAACTATTGTCTTACTGTTGCTGATGTTAAACAATTACACTCGGATTACCCGGTTTGGGCCGGAATGGATGGAAAATAATTTATGGCCTGAGCAAAGCGATTAAATTATAATCTATTGACATTTGAAACGTCAATTTAACATTGTATAAATCAATGGTGGTTTTGCATTCAAGCAAAGAAAATTACAAATCTTATTAAAAACAATAAATTAAAAAAAATTATCTGGGTTTTTGCTACAGCAATGATAATGGAAAACTTTAAGACTTGTTGGGATTAAAACTTATAAGTGTTTTCATCAAATGTAAGGCTCTGAAACTATAAAGATTTAGTCTATAATCAAAACTTAAGCTTTTTAAGCTCTTACCATTCTTAAACTTATGAATTATACGAAATTTCTTCACATAACTTAATCTTCTCGTAGCTTAATAAATAATTTGATGACACTTAAAATTTTCACACTTAATTTATAGCGTCGCTTAACTAATTATAGGGATGAAAGGATGTTTGTAACACTTTGCTGAACTTTTTGGCAGACAGGCATTCAAAAAGTCAAAGTGACTGACAAAAATGTCTTGATTGCACTTTGGGGACACATTTTGAGGTGTAAATTTTACAACTAGCAACTAAACAAATGCCGAGTAGACTTTTTACGCACTAGGACAATCCATTTGGGTGTCCCCGTTTTGGGTTTAGTTACAGTTATGGGATGAAGATGCTGCCTGTTTTATAAAGCACCTGCTTAACCCTAAATACGCAAGCCAAACAATGAAAGCGCTTTGGTAATAAAAATAAGTCCCTATTCAAGGTGCACAAAGCCGGGCTAAACCTTTGGGGAGCATGGAATGGGGAGGTTAAAGTCCAGGCATGTTACCAACGTTCCACCAACAGCCAAACGAATTGCAGCGGCTAGCTGATTATGTATTTACGGCCAGATAACTGCCATTGTCGTAATGGCAAAGTTTTCTCAGGCTGTTACATTGTTGTTGTTGTTATTGTTGTCATAAAGTAACAGCCTAGATGATTGCTGGCAACTGTTGCCGACCCCGGAACAAAAACTTGGGAATGCGTGTGGGAAAACTTTATGCTGTGCCAGCATAGTTTACTCAAGACGAGGTCGAGACCTGTGTGATTGTTTGTATGTCTATGTGTGTGTGTCTGTGTGAGTCTTTCCGCCATTTTGTTAGTCTGCATAATAAGCAGAGCTAAAAATTATTGATGCCCGCATTTCTGGGCACGTCTACGTCAGCAGCCAGGTAAAAAGGGCTTAAGGGACGACTCTAAATGGCTTTGTTTGCGCTGTTGGCCTTAGGTTGAAGACAGAGCAGCAATCAAATCAGCTAAACATGACTAAAGCTTAAATATTAAGAAATCTTGCATAAATAAAATAAACTTTTAAAAACGAAAAACCAAGACTTGTTGGTCAAAATTAGTGATAACAGTCAGTTGGGGAATTAGGTCAAAGAAAAGGGCTTAACTTTAAGTAATGAACTAATAATCCCAACAATAAAATCCGTTTAGAAACAACTTACAAAGACTTCACTTGACAAATTTAACCTCACTTTTGTGTTTCCACTATGTTTTTTCTCTCAATGCACTCGTCAACGTTGTTTTCATTCACTTCGTCACTGCATTGAGGTCATGGTCAATGGCTAGATAACTCTGCCAAATAAAATTTCATTACTTAACCTTTAAAAAAAGCAAAATTAGCATGAAAACCATCTCCACACTTCTTATGCAATAGTTTTGCACCATTCAATGCCAAAAACTGCTTAAATATGTAGTTTTGCTTGAAAAATTAAATACGCCGTATGTTAATAGTGCCATATGTTACATAATACAGCACATGACATCCGTTTGTCTATCTGTTCTCCTGTCAGGCTTTTTGCTCTTGGCATGCAGTCAAAAATGTCACAGTCCATGACTATGCTGGCATAACGACCTTACCCTCTTTCCTCCACCTCTTCACGCTTTGAGTGCAAAGTATTATTATTGAATGTCGCCTGACAGCTGAGTGAAGTAATATCGCTTACATACGTAACATATATCACTAGGATCTGAATGGAATGGGAGCTAGTTGTTGCTGAAAACAGCACTCACAAAAATTTGTTTGTTCGCCTATGAAGAAAAAAAACATTTTTATTTGTATGATATGCACTTAGACTATAATCCGACAAAACATAACACATACATACATATAAACATAACTGGTGTTTATTTATTTTGCTAGTTGCTGAATGGCTTTAATTGAATTGCAAGAAAAAATATTAGCTTCAACTGTGAATCGATTTTCATTTGCATAAATAAGATTACTTTTTTTATTTCAAATGTTTTATGTGCAATTCTCAATTTTTAAAAGTGAATTTCTTTTACATAAATACAAAATTGGAGTTTGCTCAGCTATTCAATGTTATTCGTCAACAAAAAAATTTTTTTTATTACGATTTTCTTTTTCGATTAACTGACGAAAAAATTGGCAACGGCTTTAACTGCAAAAAGATATACAGCAATTATTTATTTTCTCTTGACAACCAAACGATTTTTATTTTATCAATTTGCCATATGTATATGTATTTTTCACTTTTTTGTATGCATTCGTGGCATTTCGCATTCTGTTCCAGGTGTGATAAAAAAGTTAAATAAACTTTCGGCTCACTTAATTCAAAATAAAATGACTCTGTAACGGCAAGGTAATTGACAAATTTGTTCATTGCGAATTTGTGCTGCTCAAATTATGTATATCAATTTAATGATAACAATAAAACGTTACATAATCTCTAGGCACCTCACTTTAATACCTGAAACGTAATGTAATGTAATGTTATGTAATGTAATGTATACATATTATGTATACATATTTACCACTTTTTGATGTGTTAACATCTATATAGGCTCGGGAGGTAAAAATCTTGTTTCAAATACATACAAAGAATCTTACGTAAGAAGTATGTAAAAATCTGTGTATTTGTCATTGTGTTAGTGTTGTCGTAAAAGACGAAGTCTTGCTCCACGTATACTAACGAACATAACAGGATGTATGTACATTTCAGTGCTGCCATTTTTCCCGCTATATCTGACTAGATCAAAATAAACTCGTTTTCTGTATGGGACAAATAGTATGAGTGTGAATAAATTTATAGCTTAATAGCTAACTTAGCGTTATACTTAAACTATTGAAAAATAATGACATAACTTTTCTGCATTCGACTTAATTGCTGTTGTATATCGGGTCAATTTGAAGATTTTGCCAATGCAGAAGCCGATTTTTTGCCAATAAATTTTAACATAAATTTTGACCAAAAATCGAATTTCATATAAATGTAGTTATTTAAATGCAGTTTTTTCTAGAGGCCAAACCATGACTTTTAAGCCATTGCTTTTGAAAATCGGGTCACTTTTGAGGAAGTTATGGAAGTCGAAAGATTTTTAACAATGCCCAAGTCAATTTTTGTTTATACAATTTTAACATGAATATGACCAAAAATCGAATTTTATTAAATGTAATTTCTTAAATGCAGTTTTATTCTAGAAGCCAAACCATGACTTTTAAGCTATTGCTTTTGAAAATCGGGTCACTTTTGACGAAGTTATGGAAGTCGAAAGATTTTTACCAATGCCCAAGTCAATTTTTGGTCATACAATTTTAACATGAATATGACCAAAAATCGAATTTTATTTAAATGTAATTTCTTAAATGCAGTTTTATTCTAGAAGCCAAACCATGACTTTTAAGCTATTGCTTTTGAAAATCGGGTCACTTTTGAGGAAGTTATGGAAGTCGAAAGATTTTTACCAATGCCCAAGTCAATTTTTGGTCATACAATTTTAACATGAATATGACCAAAAATCGAATTTTATTTAAATGTAATTTCTTAAATGCAGTTTTATTCTAGAAGCCAAACCATGACTTTTAAGCTATTGCTTTTGAAAATCGGGTCAGTTTTGACGAAGTTATGGAAGTCGAAAGATTTTACCAATGCCCAAGTCAATTTTTGGTCATAAAATTTTAACATGAATATGACCAAAAATCGAATTTTATTAAAATGTAATTTCTTAAATGCAGTTTTATTCTAGAAGCCAAACCATGACTTTTAAGCTATTGCTTTTGAAAATCGGGTCAGTTTTGAGGAAGTTATGGAAGTCGAAAGATTTTACCAATGCCCAAGTCAATTTTTGGTCATACAATTTTAACATGAATATGACCAAAAATCGAATTTTATTTAAATGTAATTTCTTAAATGCAGTTTTATTCTAGAGGCCAAACCATGACTTTTAAGCTATTGCTTTTGAAAATCGGGTCAGTTTTGACGAAGTTATGGAAGTCGAAAGATTTTACCAATGCCCAAGTCAATTTTTGGTCATAAAATTTTAACATGAATATGACCAAAAATCGAATTTTATTAAATGTAATTTCTTAAATGCAGTTTTATTCTAGAGGCCAAACCATGACTTTTAAGCTATTGCTTTTGAAAATCGGGTCACTTTTGAGGAAGTTATGGAAGTCGAAAGATTTTTACCAATGCCCAAGTCAATTTTTGGTCATAAAATTTTAACATGAATATGACCAAAAATCGAATTTTATTAAATGTAATTTCTTAAATGCAGTTTTATTCTAGAAGCCAAACCATGACTTTTAAGCTATTGCTTTTGAAAATCGGGTCAGTTTTGACGAAGTTATGGAAGTCGAAAGATTTTTACCAATGCCCAAGTCAATTTTTGGTCATAAAATTTTAACATGAATATGACCAAAAATCGAATTTTATTAAATGTAATTTCTTAAATGCAGTTTTATTCTAGAGGCCAAACCATGACTTTTAAGCTATTGCTTTTGAAAATCGGGTCAGTTTTGAGGAAGTTATGGAAGTCGAAAGATTTTTACCAATGCCCAAGTCAATTTTTGGTCATAAAATTTTAACATGAATATGACCAAAAATCGAATTTTATTTAAATGTAATTTCTTAAATGCAGTTTTATTCTAGAAGCCAAACCATGACTTTTAAGCTATTGCTTTTGAAAATCGGGTCAGTTTTGAGGAAGTTATGGAAGTCGAAAGATTTTTACCAATGCCCAAGTCAATTTTTGGTCATAAAATTTTAACATGAATATGACCAAAAATCGAATTTTATTTAAATGTAATTTCTTAAATGCAGTTTTATTCTAGAAGCCAAACCATGACTTTTAAGCTATTGCTTTTGAAAATCGGGTCACTTTTGACGAAGTTATGGAAGTCGAAAGATTTTTACCAATGCCCAAGTCAATTTTTGGTCATAAAATTTTAACATGAATATGACCAAAATCGAATTTTATTTAAATGTAATTTCTTAAATGCAGTTTTATTCTAGAAGCCAAACCATGACTTTTAAGCTATTGCTTTTGAAAATCGGGTCAGTTTTGAGGAAGTTATGGAAGTCGAAAGATTTTTACCAATGCCCAAGTCAATTTTTGGTCATAAAATTTTAACATGAATATGACCAAAAATCGAATTTTATTTAAATGTAATTTCTTAAATGCAGTTTTATTCTAGAAGCCAAACCATGACTTTTAAGCTATTGCTTTTGAAAATCGGGTCAGTTTTGACGAAGTTATGGAAGTCGAAAGATTTTTACCAATGCCCAAGTCAATTTTTGGTCATAAAATTTTAACATGAATATGACCAAAAATCGAATTTTATTTAAATGTAATTTCTTAAATGCAGTTTTATTCTAGAGGCCAAACCATGACTTTTAAGCTATTGCTTTTGAAAATCGGGTCAGTTTTGAGGAAGTTATGGAAGTCGAAAGATTTTTACCAATGCCCAAGTCAATTTTTGGTCATAAAATTTTAACATGAATATGACCAAAAATCGAATTTTATTTAAATGTAATTTCTTAAATGCAGTTTTATTCTAGAAGCCAAACCATGACTTTTAAGCTATTGCTTTTGAAAATCGGGTCAGTTTTGACGAAGTTATGGAAGTCGAAAGATTTTACCAATGCCCAAGTCAATTTTTGGTCATAAAATTTTAACATGAATATGACCAAAAATCGAATTTTATTAAATGTAATTTCTTAAATGCAGTTTTATTCTAGAAGCCAAACCATGACTTTTAAGCTATTGCTTTTGAAAATCGGGTCAGTTTTGAGGAAGTTATGGAAGTCGAAAGATTTTTACCAATGCCCAAGTCAATTTTTGGTCATAAAATTTTAACATGAATATGACCAAAATCGAATTTTATTAAATGTAATTTCTTAAATGCAGTTTTATTCTAGAAGCCAAACCATGACTTTTAAGCTATTGCTTTTGAAAATCGGGTCAGTTTTGAGGAAGTTATGGAAGTCGAAAGATTTTTACCAATGCCCAAGTCAATTTTTGGTCATAAAATTTTAACATGAATATGACCAAAAATCGAATTTTATTTAAATGTAATTTCTTAAATGCAGTTTTATTCTAGAAGCCAAACCATGACTTTTAAGCTATTGCTTTTGAAAATCGGGTCAGTTTTGAGGAAGTTATGGAAGTCGAAAGATTTTACCAATGCCCAAGTCAATTTTTGGTCATAAAATTTTAACATGAATATGACCAAAAATCGAATTTTATTAAATGTAATTTCTTAAATGCAGTTTTATTCTAGAAGCCAAACCATGACTTTTAAGCTATTGCTTTTGAAAATCGGGTCAGTTTTGAGGAAGTTATGGAAGTCGAAAGATTTTTACCAATGCCCAAGTCAATTTTTGGTCATAAAATTTTAACATGAATATGACCAAAAATCGAATTTTATTAAATGTAATTTCTTAAATGCAGTTTTATTCTAGAGGCCAAACCATGACTTTTAAGCTATTGCTTTTGAAAATCGGGTCAGTTTTGAGGAAGTTATGGAAGTCGAAAGATTTTTACCAATGCCCAAGTCAATTTTTGGTCATACAATTTTAACATGAATATGACCAAAAATCGAATTTTATTTAAATGTAATTTCTTAAATGCAGTTTTATTCTAGAGGCCAAACCATGACTTTTAAGCTATTGCTTTTGAAAATCGGGTCAGTTTTGACGAAGTTATGGAAGTCGAAAGATTTTTACCAATGCCCAAGTCAATTTTTGGTCATAAAATTTTAACATGAATATGACCAAAAATCGAATTTTATTTAAATGTAATTTCTTAAATGCAGTTTTATTCTAGAAGCCAAACCATGACTTTTAAGCTATTGCTTTTGAAAATCGGGTCAGTTTTGACGAAGTTATGGAAGTCGAAAGATTTTTACCAATGCCCAAGTCAATTTTTGGTCATACAATTTTAACATGAATATGACCAAAAATCGAATTTTATTTAAATGTAATTTCTTAAATGCAGTTTTATTCTAGAAGCCAAACCATGACTTTTAAGCTATTGCTTTTGAAAATCGGGTCAGTTTTGACGAAGTTATGGAAGTCGAAAGATTTTTACCAATGCCCAAGTCAATTTTTGGTCATAAAATTTTAACATGAATATGACCAAAAATCGAATTTTATTTAAATGTAATTTCTTAAATGCAGTTTTATTCTAGAGGCCAAACCATGACTTTTAAGCTATTGCTTTTGAAAATCGGGTCAGTTTTGACGAAGTTATGGAAGTCGAAAGATTTTTACCAATGCCCAAGTCAATTTTTGGTCATACAATTTTAACATGAATATGACCAAAAATCGAATTTTATTTAAATGTAATTTCTTAAATGCAGTTTTATTCTAGAGGCCAAACCATGACTTTTAAGCTATTGCTTTTGAAAATCGGGTCAGTTTTGACGAAGTTATGGAAGTCGAAAGATTTTTACCAATGCCCAAGTCAATTTTTGGTCATAAAATTTTAACATGAATATGACCAAAAATCGAATTTTATTTAAATGTAATTTCTTAAATGCAGTTTTATTCTAGAAGCCAAACCATGACTTTTAAGCTATTGCTTTTGAAAATCGGGTCAGTTTTGAGGAAGTTATGGAAGTCGAAAGATTTTTACCAATGCCCAAGTCAATTTTTGGTCATAAAATTTTAACATGAATATGACCAAAAATCGAATTTTATTTAAATGTAATTTCTTAAATGCAGTTTTATTCTAGAAGCCAAACCATGACTTTTAAGCTATTGCTTTTGAAAATCGGGTCAGTTTTGAGGAAGTTATGGAAGTCGAAAGATTTTTACCAATGCCCAAGTCAATTTTTGGTCATACAATTTTAACATGAATATGACCAAAAATCGAATTTTATTTAAATGTAATTTCTTAAATGCAGTTTTATTCTAGAAGCCAAACCATGACTTTTAAGCTATTGCTTTTGAAAATCGGGTCAGTTTTGAGGAAGTTATGGAAGTCGAAAGATTTTACCAATGCCCAAGTCAATTTTTGGTCATAAAATTTTAACATGAATATGACCAAAAATCGAATTTTATTAAATGTAATTTCTTAAATGCAGTTTTATTCTAGAAGCCAAACCATGACTTTTAAGCTATTGCTTTTGAAAATCGGGTCAGTTTTGACGAAGTTATGGAAGTCGAAAGATTTTACCAATGCCCAAGTCAATTTTTGGTCATAAAATTTTAACATGAATATGACCAAAAATCGAATTTTATTTAAATGTAATTTCTTAAATGCAGTTTTATTCTAGAAGCCAAACCATGACTTTTAAGCTATTGCTTTTGAAAATCGGGTCAGTTTTGAGGAAGTTATGGAAGTCGAAAGATTTTTACCAATGCCCAAGTCAATTTTTGGTCATAAAATTTTAACATGAATATGACCAAAAATCGAATTTTATTAAATGTAATTTCTTAAATGCAGTTTTATTCTAGAAGCCAAACCATGACTTTTAAGCTATTGCTTTTGAAAATCGGGTCAGTTTTGACGAAGTTATGGAAGTCGAAAGATTTTACCAATGCCCAAGTCAATTTTTGGTCATAAAATTTTAACATGAATATGACCAAAAATCGAATTTTATTTAAATGTAATTTCTTAAATGCAGTTTTATTCTAGAAGCCAAACCATGACTTTTAAGCTATTGCTTTTGAAAATCGGGTCAGTTTTGACGAAGTTATGGAAGTCGAAAGATTTTACCAATGCCCAAGTCAATTTTTGGTCATAAAATTTTAACATGAATATGACCAAAAATCGAATTTTATTTAAATGTAATTTCTTAAATGCAGTTTTATTCTAGAAGCCAAACCATGACTTTTAAGCTATTGCTTTTGAAAATCGGGTCAGTTTTGAGGAAGTTATGGAAGTCGAAAGATTTTACCAATGCCCAAGTCAATTTTGGTCATAAAATTTTAACATGAATATGACCAAAAATCGAATTTTATTAAATGTAATTTCTTAAATGCAGTTTTATTCTAGAAGCCAAACCATGACTTTTAAGCTATTGCTTTTGAAAATCGGGTCAGTTTTGAGGAAGTTATGGAAGTCGAAAGATTTTTACCAATGCCCAAGTCAATTTTTGGTCATAAAATTTTAACATGAATATGACCAAAAATCGAATTTTATTAAATGTAATTTCTTAAATGCAGTTTTATTCTAGAAGCCAAACCATGACTTTTAAGCTATTGCTTTTGAAAATCGGGTCAGTTTTGAGGAAGTTATGGAAGTCGAAAGATTTTTACCAATGCCCAAGTCAATTTTGGTCATAAAATTTTAACATGAATATGACCAAAAATCGAATTTTATTAAATGTAATTTCTTAAATGCAGTTTTATTCTAGAAGCCAAACCATGACTTTTAAGCTATTGCTTTTGAAAATCGGGTCAGTTTTGACGAAGTTATGGAAGTCGAAAGATTTTACCAATGCCCAAGTCAATTTTTGGTCATAAAATTTTAACATGAATATGACCAAAAATCGAATTTTATTAAATGTAATTTCTTAAATGCAGTTTTATTCTAGAGGCCAAACCATGACTTTTAAGCTATTGCTTTTGAAAATCGGGTCAGTTTTGACGAAGTTATGGAAGTCGAAAGATTTTTACCAATGCCCAAGTCAATTTTTGGTCATAAAATTTTAACATGAATATGACCAAAAATCGAATTTTATTTAAATGTAATTTCTTAAATGCAGTTTTATTCTAGAAGCCAAACCATGACTTTTAAGCTATTGCTTTTGAAAATCGGGTCAGTTTTGAGGAAGTTATGGAAGTCGAAAGATTTTTACCAATGCCCAAGTCAATTTTTGGTCATAAAATTTTAACATGAATATGACCAAAAATCGAATTTTATTAAATGTAATTTCTTAAATGCAGTTTTATTCTAGAAGCCAAACCATGACTTTTAAGCTATTGCTTTTGAAAATCGGGTCAGTTTTGACGAAGTTATGGAAGTCGAAAGATTTTACCAATGCCCAAGTCAATTTTTGGTCATAAAATTTTAACATGAATATGACCAAAAATCGAATTTTATTTAAATGTAATTTCTTAAATGCAGTTTTATTCTAGAGGCCAAACCATGACTTTTAAGCTATTGCTTTTGAAAATCGGGTCAGTTTTGAGGAAGTTATGGAAGTCGAAAGATTTTTACCAATGCCCAAGTCAATTTTTGGTCATAAAATTTTAACATGAATATGACCAAAAATCGAATTTTATTAAATGTAATTTCTTAAATGCAGTTTTATTCTAGAAGCCAAACCATGACTTTTAAGCTATTGCTTTTGAAAATCGGGTCAGTTTTGACGAAGTTATGGAAGTCGAAAGATTTTACCAATGCCCAAGTCAATTTTTGGTCATAAAATTTTAACATGAATATGACCAAAAATCGAATTTTATTTAAATGTAATTTCTTAAATGCAGTTTTATTCTAGAGGCCAAACCATGACTTTTAAGCTATTGCTTTTGAAAATCGGGTCAGTTTTGACGAAGTTATGGAAGTCGAAAGATTTTACCAATGCCCAAGTCAATTTTTGGTCATAAAATTTTAACATGAATATGACCAAAAATCGAATTTTATTTAAATGTAATTTCTTAAATGCAGTTTTATTCTAGAAGCCAAACCATGACTTTTAAGCTATTGCTTTTGAAAATCGGGTCAGTTTTGACGAAGTTATGGAAGTCGAAAGATTTTTACCAATGCCCAAGTCAATTTTTGGTCATAAAATTTTAACATGAATATGACCAAAAATCGAATTTTATTAAATGTAATTTCTTAAATGCAGTTTTATTCTAGAAGCCAAACCATGACTTTTAAGCTATTGCTTTTGAAAATCGGGTCAGTTTTGAGGAAGTTATGGAAGTCGAAAGATTTTTACCAATGCCCAAGTCAATTTTTGGTCATAAAATTTTAACATGAATATGACCAAAAATCGAATTTTATTTAAATGTAATTTCTTAAATGCAGTTTTATTCTAGAAGCCAAACCATGACTTTTAAGCTATTGCTTTTGAAAATCGGGTCAGTTTTGACGAAGTTATGGAAGTCGAAAGATTTTTACCAATGCCCAAGTCAATTTTTGGTCATAAAATTTTAACATGAATATGACCAAAAATCGAATTTTATTAAATGTAATTTCTTAAATGCAGTTTTATTCTAGAAGCCAAACCATGACTTTTAAGCTATTGCTTTTGAAAATCGGGTCAGTTTTGACGAAGTTATGGAAGTCGAAAGATTTTTACCAATGCCCAAGTCAATTTTTGGTCATAAAATTTTAACATGAATATGACCAAAAATCGAATTTTATTTAAATGTAATTTCTTAAATGCAGTTTTATTCTAGAAGCCAAACCATGACTTTTAAGCTATTGCTTTTGAAAATCGGGTCAGTTTTGAGGAAGTTATGGAAGTCGAAAGATTTTACCAATGCCCAAGTCAATTTTTGGTCATAAAATTTTAACATGAATATGACCAAAAATCGAATTTTATTTAAATGTAATTTCTTAAATGCAGTTTTATTCTAGAGGCCAAACCATGACTTTTAAGCTATTGCTTTTGAAAATCGGGTCAGTTTTGACGAAGTTATGGAAGTCGAAAGATTTTTACCAATGCCCAAGTCAATTTTTGGTCATAAAATTTTAACATGAATATGACCAAAAATCGAATTTTATTTAAATGTAATTTCTTAAATGCAGTTTTATTCTAGAAGCCAAACCATGACTTTTAAGCTATTGCTTTTGAAAATCGGGTCAGTTTTGAGGAAGTTATGGAAGTCGAAAGATTTTTACCAATGCCCAAGTCAATTTTTGGTCATAAAATTTTAACATGAATATGACCAAAAATCGAATTTTATTAAATGTAATTTCTTAAATGCAGTTTTATTCTAGAAGCCAAACCATGACTTTTAAGCTATTGCTTTTGAAAATCGGGTCAGTTTTGAGGAAGTTATGGAAGTCGAAAGATTTTTACCAATGCCCAAGTCAATTTTTGTCATAAAATTTTAACATGAATATGACCAAAAATCGAATTTTATTTAAATGTAATTTCTTAAATGCAGTTTTATTCTAGAAGCCAAACCATGACTTTTAAGCTATTGCTTTTGAAAATCGGGTCAGTTTTGACGAAGTTATGGAAGTCGAAAGATTTTTACCAATGCCCAAGTCAATTTTTGGTCATAAAATTTTAACATGAATATGACCAAAAATCGAATTTTATTTAAATGTAATTTCTTAAATGCAGTTTTATTCTAGAAGCCAAACCATGACTTTTAAGCTATTGCTTTTGAAAATCGGGTCAGTTTTGAGGAAGTTATGGAAGTCGAAAGATTTTTACCAATGCCCAAGTCAATTTTTGGTCATACAATTTTAACATGAATATGACCAAAAATCGAATTTTATTTAAATGTAATTTCTTAAATGCAGTTTTATTCTAGAAGCCAAACCATGACTTTTAAGCTATTGCTTTTGAAAATCGGGTCAGTTTTGAGGAAGTTATGGAAGTCGAAAGATTTTTACCAATGCCCAAGTCAATTTTTGGTCATAAAATTTTAACATGAATATGACCAAAAATCGAATTTTATTTAAATGTAATTTCTTAAATGCAGTTTTATTCTAGAAGCCAAACCATGACTTTTAAGCTATTGCTTTTGAAAATCGGGTCAGTTTTGAGGAAGTTATGGAAGTCGAAAGATTTTTACCAATGCCCAAGTCAATTTTTGGTCATAAAATTTTAACATGAATATGACCAAAAATCGAATTTTATTTAAATGTAATTTCTTAAATGCAGTTTTATTCTAGAAGCCAAACCATGACTTTTAAGCTATTGCTTTTGAAAATCGGGTCAGTTTTGAGGAAGTTATGGAAGTCGAAAGATTTTTACCAATGCCCAAGTCAATTTTTGGTCATAAATTTTAACATGAATATGACCAAAAATCGAATTTTATTTAAATGTAATTTCTTAAATGCAGTTTTATTCTAGAAGCCAAACCATGACTTTTAAGCTATTGCTTTTGAAAATCGGGTCAGTTTTGAGGAAGTTATGGAAGTCGAAAGATTTTTACCAATGCCCAAGTCAATTTTTGGTCATAAAATTTTAACATGAATATGACCAAAAATCGAATTTTATTTAAATGTAATTTCTTAAATGCAGTTTTATTCTAGAAGCCAAACCATGACTTTTAAGCTATTGCTTTTGAAAATCGGGTCAGTTTTGACGAAGTTATGGAAGTCGAAAGATTTTTACCAATGCCCAAGTCAATTTTTGGTCATAAAATTTTAACATGAATATGACCAAAAATCGAATTTTATTTAAATGTAATTTCTTAAATGCAGTTTTATTCTAGAAGCCAAACCATGACTTTTAAGCTATTGCTTTTGAAAATCGGGTCAGTTTTGAGGAAGTTATGGAAGTCGAAAGATTTTTACCAATGCCCAAGTCAATTTTTGGTCATAAAATTTTAACATGAATATGACCAAAAATCGAATTTTATTTAAATGTAATTTCTTAAATGCAGTTTTATTCTAGAAGCCAAACCATGACTTTTAAGCTATTGCTTTTGAAAATCGGGTCAGTT